>PVIA01001519.1:0-273010 GCA_004024845.1 Tonatia bakeri
GGAGGGAAGGAAGGAGGGAAGGAAGGAGGGAAGGAAGGAGGGAAGGAAGGAGGGAAGGAAGGAGGGAAGGAAGGAGGGAAGGAGGGAAGGAATGTTCTGAGAGAAACATCAATGGGATTTGGCCATCAACTGGATGTCGGGCAGGGAAGAGATGGAGGAATCAAAAAAGGCTCCCCACCTTCAGGTATACATTATGGGAAGATGGGGTCTCTGTGACCAGAGAGGGTGACGTCAGGGACACCCTGACAGGTGTTGGTAGGGCAAGGGTGCAGTCACCTGTGAAAACAGACCCAACAGGCAGTCAGAGGTCAGTCACACTGGAGCATGTGAATCAGAACAAGCGCAGCACTCAGTTTATCTCATGTTACCACTGTCTCATTGCCTGGAGGAATAGAAAAGTAAATTTTATATCTAAGTGAAAGATATATATAAAGACTGTAAGAAATGATCTCACTTCCTCCTGGATTTCCTCAGCATTGAAACCCCAGTGATCTTTTAAATGCTGAAAGAGACACAGGCCAAGTCCTCTTGGTTCAATACATTTACCAAGAAGGGTTCTGAGTAGCAAAACTATTGTGACTCTCCTATTCCATGGTAATAGTGGGGTTCTGATATAAATAAATTCTCTGCACCAGAAGCAGGACAGAACAATGTCCTCTTGTTCTCAGCACACCCAGGACAATCTCTCTCTCTCTTTTAAATGCCTGGCTGAACACCGCACTCTATGAGAAAGGAAATGGTAAGCCAATGGAGAGCGGAGCAGAGTCCTTGTCATTTACTCTACGATAACTATTTTCCTTCACATGCCAATCTCAACAACAAAGATCCACTTAGAACCAAATAAAACACATAAAGATCAGGAGCTCTGTGGAGAGATGAGGACAGTAAGACTTTCCTACTTTGTGAGAACAAGTCAGAAGGAAAAAAAAAACACTTCTCAAAGCTCCACCCCCCAGTGTCTAGGCTGTATGCTGTATACTTACTCTTTCTTTTCCTTCATAGCTTTCTGTGATGACAAGATCTCCTTTCAGGTCTCACAAGCCCTTACCCTCTACCTACACTCAATCTCATTCTTCCCGGCTTCTGCCCGGCTGCTGTTCCAGTAGCTATCTCCTCTGTGTCTTCCCTGCCTTCCCCCTGGCTCAGCCCACAAAGGTGCTCAAGTAGATCTGACTGTACTTCTGCGTGTCCCCGGCACATTCAACACACCTGATCCTGGTGGGTCGGGACAGAAAGCAGAGCCATGTAGAGCAGCGTGCTTCACCTCACTTCCAGACCTGCGCAACCAGGCCCAGGGCTGGACGACTGCATGCACTCGATGAAGGTGGCCTCCAGGATCTCTTACCAGTGTTCCTTACTCTGGGGTCACTGTCTACCCGCAATCCTTTGGTGCTGCTGTTTGCTCTGCGGGTGTTCAACCCCCGGCCCAGGTCAGCTACGAATGTGGGCCAATACAAAATCATAAATTTATTTAGAGCCTTTTTTTGCTCATCAGTTTTCGTGTGTGTTTGCATATTTAATGTGTGGCCCAAGACAGCTCTTCCTCCAGTGTGGCCCAGAGATGCCAAAGGTTGGATACCCGTGTGACGAATCCTCTGTGATTCTAAGACGTGCCATGTTACTAGCTCTTCAAAACCCAGTCTTTAAGAAGTAAAAATTTAAAAAGTTAAAGAAAAAAATGCTGCAGAATTTCAGCATGTTTCAATAAGAAAAACATCTGAAAGGAACAGAATTTCCCTGGCCGCCTGAAACCCAGAGAGAAAAGACCGTCTCCCCGCAGTCCCAGTCTCGCTCCCCAGTGGCTCCAGATCCGCTGCATCCAGCAGGGGCTGGGGATGGTCAGCGAAGGCTCACAGGCGTCGTAAGTCACACACCAGACTAACTGTCATCATCTCAGGGAAGAAGGAGCTAAGCAACATCACCGATGCGACAGTCACCGAGGAGCATCTCCCTGGGATGAGAACAGGTAACTGCTCGGATGTCAGAGGCGGGACACTGCCTGGAAGGTCGTGGGTCGAACTCCTTGGTTCACACAAAAGGAAAAGGAGACGTGGAGAAAATCTGCTCAAAGCTCACACAGTGAGACAGAGCTAGGATCAGAGCCCGTGCTTCTCGAGTCATCACCCCGATTCATTCTGCTGCCACATCACACGGCCTTCCTACATCTGTTTTTACACACTAAGACATGTACCTTTATAAATTAATAAAAGTTACTTGGATTACCAGACTGTTTCTGTGATCGTGTGTTCTTGATATTGCAATCTTCAACATCAATCACAAAGTTATGTCAGACACTTCCTGAGAAGTGCATGGAACTGTTTATGCAAGCCGTGTGGGGAACTCAGATCAAATATTCAGTGAGTGATTCAAAACTGAAGACAAAGACGGCCAACGCTGGAAAATGTATGTGGCTTTTTCTAATGGGCTGGGTTCCAAGCATGTGTAACAGCCCTCCCTCCACCATGTTCTGATGACTGGAAATCTTGGGGCTGGTCCAAGGCTGACCTATACACACCAAGGGGACTCCCTGGGATGGTCTGACGAAAACACGGCCCCCAAAACAGGTACGTTTAGGGCACTTCACTCCAGTGAAGTGTTGCACCTGACACTCTTTCTTTCCAATTGTTATGTTGCACGTGGGATTTATACCTTTTTCTTACTGACTTAAGAGGCACAGACTTTATCCAGAAGGACAATCGAAATTTTTATTCTGCTCCACTTTCCTGCACAGGAACACAGCATTATTTCCAGATGAAATTAAAGTTACCGATCTCCTGGCCTATGAACCTCAGAAGGAGAACTGCAGCCGTCATCCCACTGCCTCTGCGAATGAGGGGGGCTGACCACATCATCAGGAATATTTACGTCAGTCCGGCCAAGCCAGAAGGTATTCTCTTTCAAAACTCTTAATCAGGGCTGCCGGCTTTTCTCTCTAAACAGAAAAGATGGTATTGCCTAGGTTAGATTACAACTTTTAGAACTAAAGCTTCATTATTATCCCATTGGTCTGTGCTTAGGAGAAAACTAACTGCTTAGTAGCATAACCAAGTGTACTGAGCAGATCCTTACGACGGAGACAGCCCCTCTGATCATTTGCCATCTTTTACAGCGGGCTCTCCATAGCCAGGATGACTAATGTAGGACTGCAGGGGCCTGGCAGGTAACCACGTGAGTCAAAGGCCAAGGGAGAGTTTGCACACAGCCGTGAACTGAGCAGTGGGGGCCGAGGCCAAAGCGAGAAGGCATGGACCACCCACAGAGGGGGCAACTATTCAGGCTTAGACAGTAACTGCGGTGAGAAAGACCACCTCAGAGTAGCCAGATCTTCCTCTTTCTCCAGACAAGCCACAAATCCAGGTTTTGGGAAAGGGCTCAATTTTTTTAAATGTTAAATCAAGTTGAAAATAAAACACTGCTTGCACCCAACCAAATATGCCCATGGGCTAGACTTGGTTGCTGACTTTCCATTGGCTACCGCTCTCCTCTGCAGGAAGAAAAGATAATGCATATTCAGTGAGTACTGTTAAAATTACTTTAGAATGTTAGTCTCAAAAACCCTCCGGGGTACTGAAGGAATGTGTGAAAGGCAGATGACCATAGCACAAACAGCAAGCTTTTAATGCTGCGTAGACTTAGGGAAAAATAAAAGCATTCAGATTCTCTGTTAAGTCACTGGGTTAATGCAAATATATAAAACCCTGCCCTTTGTGTCCACCACAGAATCAGCCAGGAGGACTGTTCTCTTTTCACAGCAAATCCATTCCCCCATTTACTCCAGCATCCCTGACATCCTGCCAACACCGACTCAGATCTAGATCCAGTTTACCTCCCTCGGGAACTCTGTCCAACAAGCAGCCCGCCCCTCATTCCCACCCCCTTACATGGTGCAGACACACACCCACTGCCTAGACGCTGCAGTCGCTATGACCCCTCGGAATCCAGTTTCTGTCTCTCCTTCCCTCACCCAGTCCTAGTGCCTTCTACACACAACCACCAACGCGGTTCTTCTTCTGTGGGCAGATCACGAATCTCCAGAAGAATGCAGGAAACTGCTAAGAGTGGTTGCCTCTAGGAGGGGCTCTGAAGAACTGGAAGCCTGGGTTTGAGGAGGACCTACTTTCCCTTGCATCTGGTTTTGCACCTCTCAAATTTCTTTTTTCACCATGTGTGCATTACTTTCTCAAAAAAGATAATACGTTTTTAAAATGTAATACCCCAGAGCTCCCCAACATCACTTCATCTCAACCCACTGAGGCACATTGACGGACTGAAGGTTTTCATAAGTGGCCTGAGAGTGTACTGAGAAGTAGTATGCAGATCCTGGGCCACGTGCAGGTGAAGAAGGCAAGCGCGGAGGCGGAAGGTGGCAGGCACTGTAGAAGCTGGAAGGAGTGGCCATCTGAAGAGCTGCCTGCAGGATGGGGCACTGCTCGCACTCCCCTCCCCCTGCCTGGGAGGAGAGCCACAGAGCTGTGCCCTGATCTGAAGTCAGACATCCACCCTCCTGGGGGAGCGAGTGATCGGCCTGGAGGGATTGGCACTCTCCAGCTGGGACCTCTTCTTGGGCACTGAGGGAGCCTCACCTTGTCCTGCGCATTCCACCTGGACACACCCTGAAGAGAAACCTGGTCACTGACAAGCCACACCCTCAGTTTCAGAACAAGTGGCCAGCCCTCCCAATGAAGGAAAAGTTCAACAGGGACAGCAGGTATTTTTAAAAGGAGAGAAATTATGAAATAAATAGAACCATTACCAGCAAAAACAAATAGTAGTTCATGATACAGAAGAGAATTGGGGTAGGGGGGAATCTGAGTGTAGAATCTGAGTCAAAGGCACTAGAAAACACATAACACATACATGAAACCAAAACCTTACTATGAAAAGGCAAAGAGCATACTGAAATTAAAATGGAATGTTTGAAGTTAAAAATTCAATTGAAGGGCTGAAGTAAGAGAGTGATGAAATTCCCACAAAGAGAGTTGGGAAAAGGAGAGAAAACAAAGCTTAACAAGATAACCTAAGTATTAATCCAGGAGGTCTAGCACTGATCTACTGAATTTAAAAAAAAGGGTGGGAGCAAGAGAAGGTAGTGGAAAGAGGTGATGAAAGAAATAAGAATTTTAAGAGCAAAAGAACACGTCTTCAGATCGGAAGCCCCACAGGTGTTGAACAGAATAAATGAAAAAAAGATGGAATCTCATGAAAGGTCAAAATATCAAGGAGAAGGACACATGAAACTTCCAAAGAGAGGTCTATGTGAAGGCACAGGGCTCAGTAATGTTGACCGCTGGAAAAAAATTCCTTTCAGGCACTGAGGGAAAATTACTTTGAACCTAGATTTTAATACCCAGCCAAATTACCAAAGTAAGCATGAGAGCAGATAGGCATGGATTCGAAGCATGCTCGCCGTGCACTTTTTCTGAAAATGTACTTCAAAATATACTCTATTAAAATTAAAAATATTTCTAAGAGAGAGGAATCCAAGAAAAAGTAGAATTAACCCTAGGATAAAAGGAAAATAAATTTTAGGATGGCAACTATGTAAGCAGGTCCAGAAAGCAGTTGGTTGATAAAGCATTAAAGAAAGTTGTATTATTAAGAGATTAAATTATAGTGTTGAAAGAAAAAGAACACATGTTACTTCTGCTAATGAGAAAACAGGCAACTAGAAAATCCAGACAGAGCAAGGCTGTCATGGCCCACACATGAAGCAAACAAAAGAGTGTCGTGGTCCTAAGCCAATGACCACGCATAAAGAGAACTTGACTTAGATGCTCAGAACACCTCCCTTCAAGTAGCCTATGTCTACTTGGTAACATTGGATTCCATCTTTATGATCCACTCATATTTTTGGACACTACTTTAAGACATATATCTGAGTGTCTGGATCCAACCAAGGAAAACAGCAAACCATCTCCTTGGATGTTCCCAACATCAGAGTATGAAAGACTGGGTGAAAGATGAGGAAGGATCAGCTAAAGAGCATCTGTGCATAACCCACAGACACAGACAAGAGCGTGGTGATGGCCAGAGGGAAGGTGGGGTCACGGGAGCTACGTGGATGGGCAGAGGGGTGAAAACGGGGGCATCTGTAAGAGTGTCAACAATAAAAATGAAGGGAAAAAGTCTATAAAAGACAGTGACAGTTGGCTGAATAAACTTCCATTTCCAAGCCTGATTTCCCAAACTTCCTTGTAACCTGACCACAGTTAGAACCAAGGACACATGAGCCACCAAAGCCCTTGGGGTGGTTTTCTTTAGGATGCAAAGACGAAGACATGCTAAAGAGAAAGCCTTGCCCTTCTCCCTTCCCGGTTTTTCCTGCTGTTTTGTGACTAATGCTGAGAAAGCCACATACTAAGAATGTTAGAGCAGGAGGGCAGAGAGTCCAAAACGACTTCCATGCGTTCCTTTACCAGCCTTGGATGGACTTCCTTCTGGCTTCTTGTTACAGGAGAAAACTGACCTCCTGCCTATTTACGATGTTAGTTGCATCGTTGGTTGTTAGGGTACACATCCCTGACCAAAACAAGGAATCAACTTCCCATTTTGCATGATGCCCAGTTTGAGTTTGGTTTCTGTCACCTGCAAGTGAGAGAGAGCTAATACACATCCACTTTCTTCACGCTTTGCTGCGGAGGAAGAAAGTCAGTCACAGGCCATATCTTTTACCTTCATCCTTAGGAGAAATATGTTGCTGCATAAGGTTCTGCAGAGCTTTATTTCATTCAAATATTGACTGACCCCAACCACGGGCTAATAATTCCTGTGCTGACTATGAGGCACCAGCCTCACCAGACCCCACAGTTGCTCTTGTGGGCCTGCATAAGAGGGGCAGAGAGTTTGCAATCACATAAACATGGTCTGAGTATGGGACTGCATTATGCAAGCACGGTGAAGGGAGTCATTTAGATCAATCTGGTAATATTTCAAAACATAGCAAATTCTAAAACTAAGAACATTTGTTTGGTTTGTATCAGTCACATCAACATTTTATTCACCAGTAAGCTCTTAATTATTTCTGAACAATGGCAAAGATAAGTCAAAATAATATTTGTCTTGAGTAAATTTGTAACATAAACTGGGTGTGTCTGTTGTTCTGGGAACTGACCACAGCCCTGATAAACTGAATCCAAATGAAAGGTTCTAATTTAAAAGAAATCAGCATGCTGCTCAGCTATACCAACCCTATTTTCTTCAGCAGAATTATTCCTGGTTCTCCCCAGTTTCCACGCAAGAGGCAGGTAAACACCACCACTTCAGCGGAATCGAGTATCCTCGTCCTAGCACTGCTTCTTCCATTCACTTACTAATGCAGAAGGGTGCCAACAATGTCAGAAGCTCTGCTGGCTGTTGTGGATATGCTATAAAATAAGAGACTACCTGCCCTCAAAGGGTTTATGTCTACCTAGGCTAGGTGGTAAAGTAAGGGTCAGACAGACAACAGTCACCAAACAATCACAACATACTATACTGAGTCCTAGGAAGAAATTAGAGTACTGTGGAAATTACAGAACAGGGACTTCGAGAGTAGTTGGGGAAGGAGCTCTAGAAAAAAATAAGGTATTGTTGGGTGGGTTCTCCAGACAGAGGGAACAGCACAGGCAAAGGTTTGGACTAGAGGCAAGATATGACATAGTCAAGGAACTTGAATTCAAGTTCAAGGTAGCTGTCTACCTGTACATTTAGGCAGACAGTTACATCATCATTGAAATTAAGAACTTAGAAGAACATGGGTTGAATTTAAGGTATTCAAGCAGGATGCCAGCAGGCAGTCACAGAAGTTGGGAGCTGTATCGGTGCTGCAGAGACTGCCACTCACTCCTTCAAACCGACACGCTCCGTGTAGCCACAAATCTTGATTTCTCCAAGGTGATCAATTTAAATTCATATATTTCTAGCAGGAGGTGAGACCCAGCAAGAGGTTATCATGCTTTCCCATATCTTGTGGCACCAAGTAGTTGTGACAGCTCACTTCTTTTTGCCTTATCCCCTCTATCTTGTTGGTGGCAATTACTAGGAGTTTGTGGCATCCAGACACACAAGCAGCTGAGGATTTGTGGGGCTGAGCATGTTCAATTTTAAGGTTCCTGGGCTTCTGGCATACACTCCAGGCACCACTTCCAGTCATCCTGACCCAGCAGGGAGTGTGGGACCAGGGCTCAGAGTGTGATATCTGGAGCACTTGCAGAGAATGGAAACCTCTTCCCCTGAGGGAGGGAACTGGATGGTTCCAATGCAGAAACTTGCATGTTGGCAACAAGCTGAGAAGTTACAATTCAGTGGCTCTCTCTGTAAAGCGGGGGCCACGGTGTCTGCAGAAATGGAGAGAAGTGACCAGACACGAGAGGAGAAAAGACAGAATAACCACTGTGGGGAAGGGCAGAGAGAGTTGTCCAAGGCAGTGTTTTTCAATGAGCTGGCTGCAAGGGGTCCTGAAGTCAATATATTTTAAAAAGGGAATGTAAAATCAGAGTACACTGCATACAGTAAAGGCAATCACTGTTTACAATGCAATTATATATCATGTTTATATGTATAGTGAATCATGATGTAAAATGTTCCTTCTCTGGGTGCCAGTCAAAATATTTGGAGGCCAATAGATAAGAACAAATAGAAAGAATTTCTTAGAAGCCCCAGGACTCAGGTGAGACTGGAAACAATCTAATGTGGCAGCACTAATCTACATTATGATTTGTGCCTCACCCCCGGCCTAAATTATAGGAGGTAATTAAATTGAAAGTCTCCTGTTAAATGCAGTGACTCAAGAAGAAAATGCATACAGAAAGACATAAGGGAATGTATCTTATCACTTATCCTACTTAATTATGCTAATTAAAACTTTTAAAGTAATTTGGCAGTAAATTAAGAGACTGTACTACTCTGCTTGACCACATAATTATGCTTTTTGCTATTCATTAAAATTCTTATACCAAAAAATCTTTAAGTAATCTGGTTAACTTGTAGGATATATTATGCGCTCAGAGTTAAAAGGTTAAAAAGGTGTTTTATTTTAAAACCACCCACATTTTATGATTCACAGTAGCAAAAATGGAAGACAAAACCCCCCCACAAAACCTCATTCTTGTTAAATACTCTCTAATAATTGAAGCCAAATAAATTATCTTAGAAGTTTGCACCACCCCCAGAGGAACCATAAAAGTGACTTCCCTCACAGAGAAATACATTTATCTTCCATTCTCAGTCATTTGTGAAATGCCCCATTCTTACAGAGGAATCCCAACTGAAACAGTCAAGAAATAACACTGCCATCTTTTCATTCAGCCAAATACCAAGTACTATTCGGAGATCAAGACTGTCCTTCAAGATCATTCAACCCTGTCCTAACTCTGCAGGTCCACTCCACGGTGACAAGGCAGCCTTCAAAAATGCAGATGGTTGCCAAACTATGGACTCCATCCTAACCCCAAAGTCATTTAATAGACTCATTATCATTTACGGAAGGAAAGCAAAATTAATTGGAAAGCATTTCACTCTTAATACGCTTCAAAAGTCATTTGCAGAGATAGCTGTGAAGCCACTTGTTTCTCCGTCTGCAGGAACCAGCTGACACTTGCGGGGAGGACGTGCCTGGCTACTACTTTCCCTTCGGGATGATTCCTCCTCCTCGGATACATCCATCCCCACAGTGAATGTGAAGCTACTGCATGAGGGTGACGATGTTTTCGGTACCACATAATGTGGTATTTCACTCAGGTAAATATTGACTTCTAGGAAAAGTCAAGCCTAAACCTGACCAAAATGTGTAAATAAACTAGCTACATAATGATTCTAGGAAAGACAGAAAAAAAACAAATAATTTAGTTGATTAATGAACATTATCTTTTAAGGTGGCCTGAATTCATTACAAATTCAGGAAGAGAAAAAGGAATCAATAACATCCAACTTTGGAAAAAACTTTAAATACAGAAATTCATCTACCCTGGTGGTTTTCAAATTTTTTGATCTTGGGCAACTTTTACACTTTGATTATTTAGGACCTCAACGAGCTTTTGTTATTGGTTACCTCTATTACTATTCACCATATTCCAAATTAAGAAATTTTTAAAATGTTCATTCACTTAAAAATAATTTTTAAAATTACTTATTACCTTAAACTTTCTATGAAAAGTATATTTTCCAACAGAAATAAATGAAGTGAGAAGAATGACATTGTTTTGCAAATCTCTTAAATGTCTGGCTTAATAGAAAACAGAAGAGTCTCATGCCTGCGTCAGTATGCAATCTGTGGTGAACTGTTGTTTAGGTTGAAGTACGTGAAGACAATCTGGCCTCACGCACAATCTGGCCTCACGCAGCTGTGCAGTTGGAAAATGAAGGAGTAATGGCCTTCACAGATAACTGCGGACGTTCTTCTTCGGTACCTCCTTAAAATCCAACAAGTGGTAGATGTTTGTTTGTTTTTCTTTTAAACCACTTGATGAAAAAGCTGGACATAGTTAATGTATACAACTTGGTAAGTATATACAATTTGATGAAGGTAATTTCTTAAAAGTTAATTGCAATGCAGAGTCTGAAACAAATTCTCCGTGTTGTCACCCTACAATCCAATAGTCTGTCTTACGCTTTGAAAGGGTCTTTTACCACGTGTGATTTTGGGAAATCCTGGTTCACTGAGTTACGCAAATATGCCAAATGCTGACACATATTTTTAGAAAAAATTTTTAAAAATCACATTCATTAACATTACCATTAGTTTTAGCAAACACATATTAACTGGAAAGCTGTCAAGCCTCAGGCTGCAAATACCAGTTTTCCAAAATCCCAGTTTTAACTTTTCACTTGAAAACTCAAATTTTATCACTGGCAACGTATGCTGTCAGGTGTTGGTCTTGGAGTGGCAGGCCTCTCATTCACTTCTGAGTGCATATCAAAGGGCTTGAGCACTCAGAAGGAGATGTTAGGGGGCGTCCCTATGAAGAATTCTGTGGCCATCATACTGTTTACAAATAATTTAATGGTATAGGAAAATGTTCATGATATAAGCCTAAATGGATTATGAGTAGAGAAAAGGTACAAAATTTGCATATATATTATGGTCCCAGCTATACTGTAAAAGTTTGCACATCTCTTCCTGAGATTTTTCTGTATTAGACAAAGCCAACAAAACCAAAACCAAACTTTTTCTTAAACAGAAGATATATACCTATTTCTTTAAAAAATTTATAAGTAGAGACTCATTAATACCAATGTTAACACTTATGGGGAAGCCCAACAAATACTGTCATCTATCTTTATGTTAGATTTTTTTAAGAGAGAGTTCAACATCACTGATGCAAACAAAAATGAATGGAATGCAAATTCTGTTGTGGTCCACCCAACACAGAAGTAACGAGGCTCTGTCTTTTGGCACAGAAGATAAAAAGTATGCGTTTTTCTACATTCTTTCCCCAAAAGACTGGGTTTTTTTTTAAGATTTTGCAGAACAAATAGTTTTTAATCCAAACTCCAACATATTATTCTAATTACTTATTATTACAAAGAGCCCACACCATGGCATATAAATCCCAAAATCTATTTTCGAAGTATGATGTTTGACAACATCAGTTAACGTTACTGAAATGCACACAAACCTACCTGGTTATTTTTTTAAAAAGAAGAAGAAGAAGAAAAAGAAAGAAGTCAAGGGACCAGGTAGGCATCCATCGACCCATTTGCTAAAAAAAGAATTGGAAAGTATACCGCATTACAACAAAGCGAATTAGGAAGAATGATTAACCAATCCCTCACCAACCCCAAAGCATTCACTTTTTCATGTATGACCCAAAAGCTTTGTAAAAGCACAAGGTCCATGTAAAACTAAAGGCACGGTCTCAGAACTTTCCCTAAAACAAAGGCCCCCTTCCAGGATGCCCTGTCCTTGGAGGCTCATGACTATGAACATAAGCTCAACAGATTTCCAGAAAAGTAATGTGAATTCCATGACTCTAGGCACATTACTACTTGTGCCTTCTTCAACCATCATGTTTGCCATCAAGTAGAAAGGGAGAAAAAAATCAAGGAAAATACCTTTGGCTTGGGTTTTATGAAAAAGGTTACCATTTTGGGGTCAGATAATCATTTATAGGTCGCCTCTGCTCACTACAAACTCTTCAGGGCTGTGCCCATCTTTTAGGCCTTTATCTTCTCATTGTCTATCACCACACCTTTTAAAAGATGATACCACATACCAGCAGTTACTGTTTACTGAGTATTTATGTGCAAATATTTATACACATCATTGTAATCCCCACAATGAGCTTGAAAGGTACAGATGGCTACATCTACTTATAGAAATAAAGAAACTAAAGGAAAAGTAACTAGATCTCACTTACCTTTTCAGAAAACACAACTAGGATCCAAACACAGGCTTAGCACTGAACAAATGCATCAGAATGATCTGGAGGGCCTATTAAAAAAACCCTGGGCCCGCCCCATGACTTTCTGCTTCAGCAGGTCTGGAGTGGGGCCCACCAATTCGCATTTCTACCAATTTCCTCCATCATGCTAATACTGCGGGCCCAGGAATTTGAGAACTATTGCTCTAAATCACATCAGCCAGCATGAGCTTGCACAGGGTTCAATGCACATGCCGACAAAGCCTAAGAGCCATTAAGTTCATATGGAGCGAAATGTCTAGAATTCTGACACATCTTTAAAAATTCAACTTGAGAAATCCTCTTTCCTACTGTGTATTTTCTATTCTCTATCTATGACCTCCAAGAACACCTCCTTCAGGCTTCAGTTTGCTTCATGGCACCACCGGGGAGTCTGCAACAACGACTGTCCCCACCACCCTGGCAGAGAAGAGCTGATAAGAAACCCTAAGTCTACAGTTCCTCACCTGGGAGAGGGGAGTATTCTCAAGTTAGGAAAGAATAAACGAGGAGACTGGCCCTAACAACTGAAGTGTCAATGTCTCTTCTGAGTCAATCCACAGCGCAGCAGCATCTGTGGGAGTCAGACTGGGCAGACAGACAGCTTTTACCCTGACTAGCTAGGGGAGACTGCCGCTAAATCTAAGTGACTATGATGGAGAGGCCCCTTAAAGGGGATGGAAACTGACGGCAAACGACAAGGAAATGGAATGTGCGAGAGGAGACATCTTCTTAGTGCATTAAGGTGGATCAGATTTTGGCTTCCCTACCAAGGAATCATAGCTGGGTACTATTGATTAATCAATAGTGGCCCTGATTCACTTGCACAGCTGAACAGCTACGGGTTCAGTGTAACAACCCTCTGCCTAGCAAGCTGCGAAATCGACGCTGTTAAAACATGGCTCTTTCAAATTGTTTAAAACGCTCCCACTGAGAGGCACACATTTTCAGCAACATTTCATTTCACAGAGTAACATAACTCAAGGACAGGGCAAAAAGATTGCAATAATTTTATTCCAGGGAAGACACTCTGAACAGTGAAAGCTGTAATATAGCTATTACCTAAGGGGTTATCTCCAGGAGCATCTTAATTTTCCTGAGACATTCATGAGGTAGCAGAACACAGCTTGACTCTCACAGACCAATTCCACACAGATCAAGACACAAAACTCACATCTCAACATGGCAAAAACACTGTAACTGAAGGAAGTAAAAAGGAAAGGAGGAAAGAAAACCAGTGCGTTTATATTTAAAGGGAAAGAGAAACAAAACAAAAAGAAAAAGACAGCTCTGTTTAGACTGGGTGCCAAACTTTGCCTAAGCCGTGCATTTTTGTTTGGTCCTTTAACTCCTCATTTTACAAGATGTACTGGGAATAAAAAGAGATGCCAGGTATTAGCACTCTTTAGGAACAAGCAGTAAGTGACTCTCAGAAAATGGTTTTCCATATTTAAGAGAGTTTATCAGGTAAATGACCACTACAATGGCTTCCTAAAACAACACACCTAATTGGAGAAGACGCAGAGGAACGAGAACCCCCCTATTGCTGGTGGGGATATAACACAGTACAGCTTCTTTGGAAAACAGTTTGGGCATTTCCTAAAAAGTTAAATAAGACACCTTCCATGTGACCAGCTAGTCCATTCCCAGATATTTACCCAAGAGAAGTGGCATAGAAAAAGACTATGTGAAAAAAAAAAAAAAGACCTACACATAAATGTTAACAGCAATCTTGTCTGTAGTGTCCCAGAAGTGGAAGCAATTCACGTCTCCATCAACAGATGAACAGATAAACAAACTACCATACATTTATATCATGGAATACTCCTCAGCCACAAGAAGGAACGAATTATTGATACAGGCAACATGGCTGCATCTTAAAATCAGCTGAATGAGGGAAGCCAGACCAAAAGTAGTGTAGGATTCTATCTACTTAAAATGCAAACTAATCTATAGTGTCAGAAAGCAGTTCAATGATTCTCTAGGAAAGACGAGAGGAACAGGGAGAGGAGAGAGGAAACTTTTGGAGGCGAAGAATGTATTCAGTATCTCGATTGTGGTAATGCTTTCATGGGTACATATATTGAAACTTCTCAATTATACACCTTAAATATACATAGTTCATGGTCAATTATACCTCAGCAAAACAGTTTTTAAAAACAACATACCTCTTTCAACTACTGAACAAAGGCGGGTATGAATTTCAGTGGCTAAACTAGAGATAACTAAACTCTGTTATTGTAATCTGGGCTTCACACAGAACATTATACAATATTCCAGGAGCTTTAATCTCTTTATTTACAAGTGGAAACGGCATCTGCTCCCACTTGGTGCAATGTGCAGACAGCCTCAGTCATGGGTCGGGCACCTGAAAGACTGCTGTGGTAATTATCAGTGCCCAGTTCTAAAACTAGCTTACTGATCTTCAGATCTGTCCTCTGTCTCAAGGGCTAGTTACAATACCACAGGCAGCTGTCCCACAGAATCTGGTGGGGTCACTGAAAAGGCTAGATATTCAGGAAGCACACTCAGAGGAGTCTGTCTCAACTTCCTAAGCTACTGCGAAAGCACACTGGCCCCTTTGCTCCCGTGTCATCTAGGGGTCTGTGAACTACAGTCCGAAAGTTAAATACACCTCACTGCATGACTGTGTATGGCCTGCAAGCCAACAAGGGCTTTACATTTTTAAAGGTTGGAAAAAATAAAAAAAAGAATATCTCATGACATGCAAAAATTATTTACTGACACTGAAATTTAAAATTCATATCAGACTGTACTGGAACATAGCTATGCCCATTTGTTGACATGTTGCCTATGAGTGTGTCTAACCTCCGAGGACAGAGTAGTTGCGACAAGGCTCATCTGACCCATGAAAGTTAGAATATTTACCATCTGGCCCGTTACAGAAAGTGTGTGTCTACCCGTTGCTCAGAGCCCGAGCCCTGCACGCGTGCCTCTGAGCGTTCTCAGACCTCTAGAGAACTGATCCTGCAGCTAGACAGTTGTTGAAAAGCAGCACAATGGCCATTTTATCCCACCTGGTACCTTTAACAAATGCTTCTCCTTCTAGTTCGGCGCAAGGCTATGACGTCACAGGATGCGCCCCGCTTCAATGTCTGCCATCGGGGAAGAATAGAGCCGCTCTCTACCGGGCCAAGTTTTCAGTAATTCCGCCTCCTGCTTACCACCTGACCTTATAATAAGATGCTCGCAGCAGCTGTAAAAAATCTTGAGTTTTTTTAACAATTATTGTCGTTCAATTACAGTTGTCTGTATTTTCTCTCCACCGCTCCCCCCAACCCCCTCCAAACCCATCCCCCTCCCTTGCTTCCACTCCACCTTGGTTTTGTCCATGTGTCCTTTATAGTAGTTCCTGAAAACTCTTCTCACCATTGTCCCCACCTCCCTCCCCTCTGGCTATTATTAGATTGTTCTTATTTTCAGTGACTCTGGTTATATTTCATTTGCTTCTTTCTTTTGTTGAGCTTCTTTTAACTAGTATATTACTTAGGTCTCCTTTGGTTGCAAGTTCCCAAAACCACTTAAGAAAGTTTAAGAAAAAAAGTGAACCAACTCCCTTTTCACTTGTTATAAGTTCACAGGGATCTCCAGGAGCTTGTGGACACCATGTAGGAAGGGAATTTGGGCGGACGAGCCACTTTCCAGTTCATATAATGCCAGAGGTTACACCTCCCCTGTTTCAGAAACAATCTGGCTAGGAGTGGGAAATGCACTGTTTCCAAATCCCCAGGAGATGGTTCAAGTGTACAGGGCCAGTGTTCCAGAGTAAATGGAGTACAGGGTAGTTCCTAGAAGATGAGAAAAGGAAGACCTAGCTAAACAATATTTTTTTAAAAAAGATTTTATTTATTTATATTTAGAGAAAAGGGAAGGGAAGGAGACAGAGAGGGAGAAAAAAAAATCGAAGTGCGAGAGAAACATCGATCAGTTGCCTCTCACACACCCCCAACTGGGCACCTGCCCAGCGACCCCGGCATGTACCCTGACCCGGAATCCAACATGCATCCTCTCAGTTTGCAGGACGACACCCAACCCATTGAGCCACACCAGCCAGGGCATAAACAATGTTTAAAGTATCTACTTTGTTCACCGTAATACAGGTGGGGAGATTAAGCTACATGAATTTAGGAAAAGAGATTGCAAGTCTCCTTCCAAAGACAAGTCTAGTAAGCCTCTCATGGTAGGGGGTGGTCTCAGGCATTTTATTTCAGCTTTTATTAAACTCTGGGTCTGATGGAAACTCTAGGAAAATTTGATGATCTTTTGTTTGTTTGTTTTTTAATGTTGCCCCTTCTTTCCTTCTGGAAACATAAAAATATATGCACTTTTGGGTGCCTCCTCAGGTGACTACCATCTGCACCTTCCGTCTACATTTGTTTTCTTTTGGTTCCACTTTCCCACTCCACCTTCTACATACACAAACCCCTACCTACCACTACGATGACCACTGCCACCACAAAAAGGATGACTTCTTCCTTTAAAAAAAAAAAAAGAAAGAAAGAAAAAGAAAACCAGACCAAAATGTTCCCTCTCCTAAAGAGGGGCTCTTGTGTACTCAGCAACAATTAATTAGACTACTTACAAATGTATTACACAACATAGAGTTTATTACAAATGCAGCCACAATCAGTCCTTGGGAAATTCCCAATATCTTACATCTGGCTTTATTTGTGTTTATTAGGGAGAGGGATGGGCAGCAGATGGGATAGCCGCACTGCCTCAAAGGCATCTTAAGTTCTTACAAAGTCTTTTTGTACACCTTGTTGCATCTGAGGGCATCTTCAACATCCCAGCACGGGAGCTGACTATCGAGTATAGACAAAGAAAACCTAAGGCTCAAAGAGATTAGGCATCGAGCTCAAGCCAACACACTAGGCAGTGGAATCTTGGCCCAGGATCCAGGTCACAATTTAAGCCCAGAGCACTTTATTGTTTTGTTCCACTTTGTTTATTAAATAAGGCCTAAGTTACTGACCAGTTAGCGAGTGGGCTTGGGCCAATAATAAATTGGGTCAGAGAATCCTGCACAGACATGACTTTGCCAACAGTTAGCTAATTAAGAGAACTTAGCAATGATTGCATTAATAAACCATTTCAGCAGAACAGGTTTAGTGCTCCCATGTATCCTAGGCCTGCCTCCCTCCCTCTGTCTCTGTCTCCACTGCACGTTCGATCTCGCTCTCCACCCACCCCAACCCAGTCTGCTTCACCTTCTCTCTGTCTCCCGCACGTCTCTCACTCACATACACACACCCATCACTAAAAATCCCTTCTTCCTGCTTAGAAGTCCTTGAGGATACACCACCCTCATCAGCTTCCCTTGACCACTGTACACCAACCAGAATGTTGTTTCTCTAAACACATGGCATTGACAGTCTGTATGACTCACTTGATACTTCGATAACAAGAGAAGACAATTTTGTGTTCTGTCTCCTAGTGAGGGGCCAAGGCAGCTCAGGCAGGTAGAGGATGTTGCATCTTCCCTGTCCTTCCACCCAGCAGGCCTAGAATACTGTTAGAATGCAAAGTGTTGCTAAATTTATCCACCATTATAGAAGCTCTCAGAAACAACAGTTCACCCATTTACTGGCTAATGTAACACTCCAGAAGCTGTTGGCAAAAAGTAAAGCATTTTAGTTTGGGAAGTCAATTTTTTAAAAAAATCATCCATTAATCTTTTATCAGAACTAGTCTTAACTGGCTTCTAGAATGGTTCCAAGTACTGGGTTTCAAAAGAGAAAATCATTTGCTGAGACAGACCAGCTTGGAGAAGCCAGTGATGATACCCAATGGTATCTGGTTTGGTTAGTACAGCCCTCAAGTACAGGAATATGAACACTGACTGACTGGTGCTTTCTATCAAGCCAGACTTCTCTCTCAAAGATGAGAAAGTAAGCAAGGAGCAAAGGATATCGAAAGGACAGAAAGGAGAATGGCAGCAAAAACAAGAAACTGGGAAGGCAGTAGTGAAAATGACAAAACTAGAGGGTGGGTGAGCACTAGACAGAGCAGACCAGGACAAAGAAGTAAAGTCAGACCAGCTTTGCAGGCTGGAGGAAGACAAAGCATAACCCTTCTCTGCTTACAAAACTGGGACACACCAGCAGGCCAATTCCTTTCCTGGCGTCAGGGCTCTGCGAACCCTCTCCAGGTGGGGACGGGCCCTCTGACTCCAACAAGCTCTGCTTTGAGCAGCCAGAGCCAAATGAACTCTTTGCTATAAGCCTTTTTGAAAGGAAATGAGTAGAGTCAAGAATGCTTCTGTACCCTGGCTGATGTGGCTCAGTGGATTGAGCGCAGGCTGTGAACCAAAGGGTCACCAGTTGGATTCCCTGTGAGGGCACATGCCTGGGTTGCAGGCCAGGTCCCCAGTGGGGGCCACGTCACACATTGGCAACCACACATTGATGTTTCTCTCCCTCTCTTTCTCCCTCCCTGCCCCTTTCTCTAAGTATAAATAAAATCTTTTTTTAAAAAAAGAATGCTTATGTAGTGAAAACCCATCTCTTGAATGTAACAACTGCAGTGATAGATAACACATCGAACAAGCACTTCTTCATATCTTTGGAATAATGTGTTTTTTCACACTGACATTGAAACAGATTATTAAACTGCAGCTTCCTAAATCTGATGTTATTCAGGAACTCCCACAAACTGTTTGCCATTTATTACACTTGCTAATTAGGAGCTGTAAGGTCTTTCTTTATCTTCCCCAACCTACAGTCACATGCCCAAGACGGAGCTTTGTAAAAGCAGCACTCCTGGCTAATACTGTTAATGAGTTTAGCATTGCCAAAATGTCAATGGTTTTTTATTTGGTCAGAAAGGGCCTAATTTATCTAGTTTGCTGCCCTCGGTAATTTTCATGGAAATGTCAGAGCAGCAATCAGCAGAAGCGGATGGCAATAAAGATGATTACTAGAAGGATAGCAAGAACACCCCACTGACAGGCTGCTTTAATTTTTCTTTCCCAACTGCAAAAGTTAGTTCAGAGAAGGGCAATGGACTACACAGAGCTCACTCCAAAGCATAGCCATGTAATTTGTCTGAAATACAATTACACTTTTGAAATTGTGAGACATGTCAGAAGCTTCCTGTGAAGGCAGAGAGTATAAGAACGTGTTTCAGGGGAGAGATGGGAAGAGCAGGGCTCTTTTAACCTGCTTCATTCAAAACTTGCTTCATTCACAACATATTTTAGGATGCTAAATAAGGAAAGGGTACCTGAAGGAGCTACATCCAGCTTGCTTGTTTCACGTTTGCACTAGAAAAATATGCTTACTCAACACAAAATAAAAATATATTCCTTCACTAGTAATTTCAATTTATCCTTTCTTAAATAAACTTAAGTAATAACAAATGTAATCACTGTAGGAGTCAGTAACAGATAGCAGGGCAGAGTTTACCTTTGGGTCATTGGTGTCCAGATGTCCAAACACGTAAGGCATTCACTTAAGCTAATTGCAACAGAATGGGGGGAGAAAGCTCATGCATGCGTGATGATTTCAGGACTTGGCCTTTCACTGACAGAATTTCACATTCTACCATGGGGACACATCAAATTCATTTGGATTATTATGAAAAAGGGGAATGATACAAAATGAAGGATAAAGAAAATAAAGCACTCACTCTAGTCCCCAACAGCCAACCTCATATGAAATAAAAGCTCCAGGCCCCCAAGACATTCCATCAAAATCTTTGTGCCTACCCGACTCTCTCTCTGACTCCCTTCATCCCACAGAAAGGGGCACTATAACAATGCTTCCCGTTCTGACGCGAGGCCACGGTAACTTCTCAGCTTACATGATGAAGCAGACAACATAGTACACCAAGACCCCTGCTTAGAAAGTTGAGAAAGGGAAATCCTGAATCCAAATTCCACACGACCCAAGCTCCACCCTTTTCCACATGCGCAATTCCCCTAGTAGCCCAGTGTCTTTGCTCTTTAAATTAAAGGGCCCAAATTCTATCAGTATAAATATTAAGAAAAACCTTTGACATAAAGGTTACTATTTCACTCTACCTCATCAATATCCCTGCAAAAAATAAACAAATACATGAAGTTGGCATATGTGAGCTTAATTTAATCTCTCCTTAAGGAAAATTAAGTTTAAGACAAGGATAAATATATTTGCTTCATTAAATTTCCTATTAAATAGTCTAGTTTAACTAAGCAATTTAACCACGACATTGACTATTGAAGTACTCTTAAAATCAGACCCTTATATGGTTAAGTGTGTTTAAGATAATGGAAGGGACTTTGTTTTTAATCTAAGAGGCCTTTGTTTACATTTCCAAGCACAGACTTAAAAGGATGTAACGTTGTTGACTGGGCCACTGTGGGTTCCTACGGCCACAAGACATGATTTGCTTTTCCCTGACTCAGTTTCCCCGTCATTAATAATGGCATAGTTATTTTCTCTTCTACCATTAGATGCACAGGTTATTAGCAAATGCTAAGTCGTATATACACAATGATGGTCTCCAATCTCAAAAGTTCAGACAGACAAAACCCGAAAAGAGTATTCCCAGCTGATAAAAAATAGAAAGAAAAGAAAAAAAAAGAAAGGAAAGGAAAGGAAAAGAAAAAAGAAAGAGACTCTTAGGATTCATCCCTTTCTATGGGATGAAGGGAGTCAGAGAGAGAGTGGGGTAGGTGCAAAGATTTTGGTGGAATATCTTGGGAGCCTGGGGTTTTTATTTCATGAGGTCAGCTGTTGGGGACTAGAGTGAGTGCTTTATTTTCTTTTTCCTTCATTTTCCTGCTTCAATTCCTGCTGTGAAATTAGAGACAAAACTTGTTGAACAATCATTAAAATAAAAAAAATAAAAAGAAAAAAAAAGAAATTAGAGACAAAACTTGCTGTCTACATCAAGGATAAGGTGACCACTACCCCAATTTACTCAGGACCACCACAGTTTTAACACAGACATTTCTGGGGGAACTGAGACAGCTGGTTACCTTCACAGAAATTCAAATAAGTAGCATATTTGCATAATCAAAAATAACTGATGAACTTAACAAATATAGTTAACTTTAAACTCAATGCTCTGCATTGAAAAATTAAAGCTTGCCCTGGCTGGCATAGCTCAGTGGATTGAGTGTGGGCTGCGAACCAGGCATCACAGGTTTGATTCCCAGTCAGGGCACATGCCTGGGTTGCAGGCCACAGCCCCCAGCAACTGCACATTGATGTTTCTCTCTCTCTCTTTCTCCCTCCCTTCCCTCTCTAAAAATAAATAAATAAAATCTTAAAAAAAAATTAAAGCTTGACTAGCTTTAGCTTGGTTATAGTTTATCTTTTTCTTTTTTCAGTTTCGCCAAAGGGTAGTACGAATAGGTTTAGTTATCTGGGGCTCTGCCGCTTACTCTGTGACCTTGGGAGAGCTATTTAACCTCCGTCTTAAGTCCAGATCGTGCCAGGCACAACAGTAAGCACTCACATGGGAGCCAAAACAATTATCTGTTTAGTACTGTACGCCTAGCGATGTGACTATATTTGTTTTACTAGTGATTTTTAAATATCGCCCATCATCTCTATAAATACTGTGGATTTTCTTTCTTTTTAATCTCAGAAGGGCCTACAAGTACAATCAGGTTGATATGCTCTCCTTTAATTCTTCCTTTTCTCTGACAGACATACATAAAAAAATAGAGAAGCAATATAATTTCCTTCTTTTAAAAGCAGGCTCTACCACGCTCATTTTAGCATAACCAAGTGTTAGAAAACCCTTTTAATGACAAAATATCATTTTTTCTTGTAATTTCTAATTACCAGCATACACTTGTCCATGTTAGGATATGCTCCCTTTTCCAACAGCTAACCTATAAATTGGAATAAGCTTATTAGAATTCTAGCAACACCAGTAACGAAATATAATTAGCTTCTTGGAATTTATGAGGTTATTCGTTCAACAAAAAAATTAATTATTCTTTAAAAATGAATACGATAATGCTTGGGTTGCAAAGGAACACTTCAGTGAATGAATTAAGGGACATTACTCTCCCATCGTATCTGAGTGGGTTCCTTTTACTTTGTTGTCCTATATTCATTTGAATTTTCAATCTCCAGCTAATAAACCGCTGACCGTCAAGTGCACAGGCAGCACAGAATCACAAAAACGTAATGATGTTGATAGGGGCCGCCGGTCTTGGGGCCGCCAGCAACAGGGACCACAGAATGAGGCAGGGGCAGTCTGAAGAAGTTACCATTTCACCAACGTGAAAATATTAATGAGAGAAGGCGAGAGAACTATTAGTTCCGCGACAATAGAAAGGAAAATAAAAGAACCTCTTACCCTTAGCGTTTATCAAAAGAGTACCTGCGGGGCTGAGAATGACACTGGACAAATTTTTGGATTCAAAAAAGAAAAGCGGCATTTCCTCTTAAGCAGGAAATTGACTCATTGCCAGTTACTGAACCAATGCACAGTTCCTAGCAAACAGAAGGAGTGCAGTGAATGTGTGTCCTCTTCCCCTTCTGGCAAAATTCCATTATCCACCACCGCACATTTTACAAGGGGATCAGAGGTTTCCAACTTGCTTAGGGTTTTCTAAAAGCCGCCTGCAGGCAAATGCTGTAGATGAGCAACTATATCTTAGAATGTTTATATAAAGCTGAGTGTCGGGGATTCTGTGCTGTATCCTGAGTCATGCCTTCAATACATGCAAGGTCTTTCTCAGTCGGATCTTCTCTGATTTTTCCATCTACATTAAGTATTAGGGAGGGCCAGCAGAAGAGTATATAAAGCACTGGACACTACCAGCCATGGAAGGTGCTCGTAAGGAAGGAAAAACTTAAGCATGAGAAACAGGAGGAGGCCACCTTTTAAAGCACTTAACGTGAGCATGCAGAGACTAAATGCAACAGGATTTTTAGAAAAGAGGAGTGAGGGCAGGCACGTCGTGTAGTCAAGCAGAGTCAGCAAGACCAAATAGGAGCATTTTCATGATTAAATTGGATTAAGTAAAGAAATGCAAATAACACTGGTAATGGCCATGGTAATAAAGATCAGGAGTCTCCTCATCCATAATAATAAACTGGATGATAAAAGAAACACTGAGTAACATCAAGGGTGGATACATTAATAAGTCCTTCTTCCATAAAATACACTGTTTCCTGTTTCCTTTCTTCATCTTCCCAGCTCTGCCCAGCATATTTAGGCCCTAAATTCCACTCCTAATGATGGGCTGCTCTCTGTCCCAGTGGTATGCAGAGGAAGAGGTGGGTTTCACCTCTGCACAGAAAAATGCCAGGTTATCCAGCACACGCAAGCTGGTGAACATTGTAGCCCACCAGCCATACGAAGCAGGGTGGGAGACTTCCAGAAGGTCAACTGAAGGTCACACAGGGACTTACTTCTGTCATCATATCAGAAAAGACATACTTCCTATGATAGCCTCGATGCTTGTCACAATGTGCAGTAGTAATTACAGCAGCGTAAATCAGATTCTGGGCATCAGAAACTGGTCAGTTCCTTCCTCTACTTTGCTAAGAATAGTGTAATTCTTGTAGACCAACTTCCTCCTAGGAGAGGAGGAAACCAGTAGAGAAACACCTGTACTAAGCTGACATCATTTAATTCTGACTGAAGGTACTTTGAAAGCTGATGACACTGAGGCCAGACTAGTACGCTGGAAACGATTCCCAGTCATTCAATCAGTCAAGTTTCCACTACAATTCTTTGATGAGTCTAATACTGGGCTATTGGAATCTCCAACTATAAAGGCTTTCACCATTCAAGTTCTCAAAATCAACTCTTTTCTATTTTCATAAATACTCATTTCTGAATGAATTTTACACCTTATGGTTGAGAAAGTATGTTTGCATTCAATGACATTTCTGTGTAGGAAACCAGGCTGTGACACCTCCTCCTCACCCTGCCTACATCTCCGGCTTCACGCTCAGTACGACAGAAAGGGTGGGGGGAGGGGTGCAGGGGCAAGGCCAGCTTGCAAGTGGCTTCACTTACAGGGCCTGCAGTCTTCCTAGAAGCAGCAAAGCCCTGAGATCATCCCAGCTCCCAAAGCCGTCATTTAACAGGTCACCTAGAGTGTGCCAGTGGATTTATGAGCTCCTTAAAAGAAAAAAACAAAACAAAACAAAAAGCCCCCAAATACCCTGAAGCTATCAGTAGGCCCTCCTTCCTCCATTCTGCTGAAATGGTTACTCTAATTCCCTGAGCTAAACTGATCACACAGCATAGCTTGACAAGCCAGTAGGGTAAATGTTCTAGAATAGCATTTTGGTCACATCCACTTTAAACAAAAATTCAATAGAGCCTTTAACTGTAGACTTGTACTTAGTGACATAGTTCAATTTAGGGATTTCCAAGTAATAATTTTGTTGTTATTTATAGGAAGTCACCACTAAAACAGAGAAATACTAGCAATTCATAATGGCAATACTCTTTAGCCAGAAAATAAAATCCAGCAGCTCCTATGATTAAAAAGGACTCTGTTGGGCCAAAGTTTTAAGCTTCCTGCAATTAGATTCATTTGTAGAAGACTCTGTGACACAGACTAGCATCAGATCACGCAGAGACGGGTAAGTATCATCGGACACATAATAAAAGAGTAATGGGTTATTAGATGTTCAAATGGAACACGCTTTTAAGAAACATTTTTATTGTATTTTTCCCATCACCTTTTATCCCCCTTACACTCTCTTCCACCTTCACCACCACCCCACCCCACCCCACCCCAGCCATCACCACACTGTCGTCCACGTTCATGAGTCCTCTTTCCCTTTCGTTCAATCCCTCCGCCTCCTAACCCCCACCCTCTGGCCAGAGCTGTTGCCCGGCTCTCCATCTGTGGGTCCATCTTTATTTTGCTTGTTAGTTCAGTTTTGTCCATTAGATTCCACACATGAGTGAAATCATGTGGTATTTGTCTTTCTCTGACTGGTTTATTTCACTTCACATAATGTTCTCCAGGTCCATCCATGCTGTCACAAAGGGTATAATTTTCTTCTTTATTTTTATGGCCAAGTAGAAGTCTATTGTGTAAATGTACCATAGTTGTTTTATCCACTCATCTACTGATGGACACTTGGGCTAATTCCAAATCTTGGCTATTGTAAATAATGCTCAACGAACACAGGGGTGCTTATGTTCTTTCAAATCACTGTTTCAGGTTTCTTTAAATAAAGTTCGAGAAGTGGAATCACTGGGTCATAAGGCAGGTCCATTTTTAATTTTTTGAGGTAACTCCATACTGCTTTCCACGGTGGCTGCACCAGTCTACATTCCCACCAATGGTACAAAGGGTTCCCCTTTCTCCACATCCTCTCTAGCAGGTGTTATTTGTTGATTTATAGATAATAGCCATTCTGACAGGTGTGAGATGATTATCTCATTATGGTTTTAATTTGCATTTCTCTGAAGATGGGTGACAATCAGTATCTTTTCATGTGTCTATGGCCATCTGTATGTCCTCTTTGGAGAAGTATCTATTCAGGTCCTTTGCCCATTTTTTTATTGGGTTGTTTATTTGTTTGGTGTTGAGTTTTATAAGTTTTTTATAAATTATGGATATTAACCCTTTATCAGATGTATCAGCAAATGTTTTCCCATTTTACAGGTTTTCTTTTTATTTTGTTGATGGTTTCCTTTGCTGTCAGTTTGATATAGAAATCAATTGCATTTTTATATGCCTATAATGACCTATCAGAAAGGGAAATTAAGAAAATAATCCCATTCACAACTGCTTCAAAAAGAATAAAATACCTAGGGCTAAACCTAACCAAGGATGTAAAAGACCTATACTCAGAAAATGATAAGACACTAAAGAAAGAAACTGAAGAAGTCACAAATAAGTGGAAGCATATACCATGTTCATGGATAGGAAGAATTAACATCATTAAAATGTCCCTGCTACCCACAGAAATCTATAGACTTAGTGCAATTCCTATCAAGATACCAATGACATATTTCACAGAAGTAGAACAGATATTTCAAAAATTTACATGGAACCACAAAAGGCCCTGAATAGCAACAACAATCTTGAGAAAGAAGAACAAAGTTGGAGGAACTATGCTACCTAATATGAAACTACACTATAAGTTCATCTTCATCAAAACAGCATGGTACTGGCATAAAAACAGACACATAGGTCAATGGAACAGAAGAGAGAGCCTAGGAATAAACCACACCTTTATAGTGAATTAATATTTGACAGAGAAAGCAAGCACACAAAATGGGCTAAAGGTAGTTTATTCAATAAATGTGTAAGGACACATTTCAAAGGTGTTCTTACATAAGCAGCGGGCAGAGACTGAGTGAGCAGGCCTAGACAGAACAACACATGGTCCCAATGTGTTCCAGCCTGTGCGTTCGGTGGTTTTAAACTGCTCTTTTTAGTCTTTGCATTATTTGACAAAGGCCACCTCAGGGCCTCAGGGTACCCTTTTTTCTTAACATCAGACACCAACTCTGCACAATACTACGCTCAGTTTCTTTATTCATACACATTCTGTCTCCCTCCTCCATCCCGCCAAACGTATAAGGAAAGACAAAGTTATATAGGTGCATTATTTATATGAACGAAGATTGAAAGTCTAAATATTTACTCATAGTTAATTATATTTTGTTATATAATATGAACTATTAGAGCTAAAAATTTAAGTTTTTAAAAGGAAAATATATCAAGGAAAGCTCAAGAAACAATAAAATAATATTGTAAAGCTCAAGTATGATACCTTTAAAGAAATAATAAAAATTAAAAGAATATATTGAAATAATAACTAATGGTAAGGATTACTGTCAGTTATTATAGGATTTTGGGGGGGTTACTCATTTATCTTCCAAATTTTGTATGTACGTGCATTACTTTTATGATCACACCCACATACCCTCCTTACTCCTTTCTCTGCCATTTCTTTCTCTTAAGATCTTATTTATTCATTTTTAGAGAGAGAGGGAGGAAGGGAGACAGAGAGGGAGAGAAACGTCCATGTGAGAGAGAAACACTGATCAGTTTCCCCTTGCACACCCCAGCTGGGGACCGGGCCCACAACTCAGGCATGTGCCCAGACTGGGAAATCGAACCGGTGACATTTTGGTTCACAGGACAGTATCTAATCTGCTGAGCCACACCAGTCAGGCCTCCCTGCCATTTCTTTAAGGAGGAATCAAAGGTAGAAATGCTGATGTGATGTGATGAAATAATCAGATTTTTCTTAAAAAATTAAAGAACTATGACTTAAAAAGCACAACTTGTTTCAATGAAATGGCAGATTCTGAACCATAAACCTGTGTGTATATTACATACATATAAAATGCCAGAAGGTGGAGACCATGACCTGTCCTTGAGTCCACACAGTACCATTGGTTGCTCTGCACTGCCTCTTGTCTGTGTGGTGCATGAGGTAGAGGCACCCACCGTGGAGTGGCTGGAACAGGGTATAGTATCAGCTGTCCACTAAGCTGCACTGTGAGGGAACATCCACGAAGACCAGATATTCCCAAATCCTGGCTCCTTTCTGAGCCTTATTATTCCACAGCCAACTGTTCATTTCCACTGAGATAATGGACAAGCACACCCCACTCCAGACTCAGCACTCCCCACAAACTGGATTTTACATGAAACTTAACCTCAACTTTCAGCACACTCCTCTCCAAACCTGGACATTATCCCCAATGCCTCTTCCTCTCTGCAACCTATCAATCCACCCACCAAGCCCAGGTGCTAATAGATGCCAGTTCTAGAGGCCATGACTGTATGGTCCAAGAAGGCTGTAGGTATCATGAAAATAGCAGGGACTTCTGAATTCAGACCCCTGTTTAAATTTGGCCCCATCACCTACTAAATGTGTGACCTTGGACAAAATCCTGAATGTGCCTGAGTTTCCTTCCCCTCACTACACAATGCACCTAAAAATAGGAACTACTAGTCCCATGGAACTATTGCAAAGCTCATTCGCTCACAAGGGAATGCTGAGTGATCAGCGGTGAACAGCAGCCACTCTGGTAGGACAGACCACGTCTGCAGAAATGTTGTAGAGCAGAAATGGACAATGTGACTGGGGCATAGTGGAGAGGATGGAATCTAGACCAGAGTGGCAATGTCAGGGAAGATTTTCAGGGGAAACTAACACTTAAATTGAGTCCTATGAGATGAGCAGGAGGCAGATAAGCACAGGTCGAGGATATGGACACTGTACCAGCAGAGGAACAGCAAATGCAAAGTTCTGAGGTCAAGAGACAAACAGGCACCTAGAAGGAGGTGGACGTAGTCGAGCTGGACGGTGACTAAACTGTGAGGGTGAGAAGTGGCCAGGGGTACAGCTGGTGCAATGACATGGTCTGCAGGTTTGGGTACCCTGCAACGAAGGTTTTTAGCATGGAAATGACATAAAAAATGCATACAAAGTGCCTACACGTTTGAGTGCTACTCCTGAGTACTGTAACTGCCTTCATTTTTACCGCTCTGCAGTCTGGTTTATGCTGTCCAGAAATTTACAATCCAATGTCTTTTTTTCTTAAGCTGGCCTCTTCCTATAAATTATTGATGTTTTAGAATATTTTTAAAAAGCCATTACTTTTTTTTCTTCAATTTACTTGGTGAATTCCAGGCAGACATGTAAAGGGAAAAGCCCATCAGTCTCTACCTGGGGTCCCTGAGAGCTGGAAAAACAACAGAAAGGTTAATTTGTTATCTAAGTCATAAACTCCAGAAACTCTCCACATAGCTGATCACACTAACTTCTCAGTGCCAACTGCTGTGCTAAGTAAGTATTTATTTATAAGACACCATACATAAGCCTTATTATTTCGTGGCCTGATATGTGCCAATCTTCCCATTCTGCCCAGGGAAGCACCACTGGTTCAGGCAGTTAGTGTCACCTGAGGTGTCACGGGCTGCTTTGCTGAAAGCTAACATTCCACCACTGAGGAGTACTAGTCACACTGTGCCTGAAATCCACCCAGTAACCCCAGGCCTCCCTGGAGTCCCTTATTAGCTCCATCCAGTAACCTATGAATGCTGATATTTGTAAAAAACCTAAATTAGTGAAATGAACTAAAAACTTTATCATTCCCACGGAATTAAGAGACATTCACTGAGAAAAGCAATTAACATAGTTCTGCCCCTTGCAAATGATTACTAAAGCTTAACTGCAGGGACCTCCTTACCTTTGTGAGAAAGGATGTCTTTTTGCATGTAAGGCAGATTATACGTAAAATTATTCTCCACACCCTTATCCTTAATTCCACATATTCATTATTTCTAATTTGGAAAGCAACCTTGATAAGGCTAGAGGTGTTAGGTTACACTCTCATGAGTTTTAACAATTTTACTGTAGATTAATCAGTGTCAATGGACAACAGTAATTTCTAACAGGGTGCTTTTGAATATCAGAACTATTACTGTGCACTGTTAAACAACCATAGTTCTGTTGTACTGAAAGGAACACATTTTTAAAAGTATAAATTTAGCCTTTGATATGTATAAAGGGAAGGAATATTTGCAAAACAAAACAGAAGTGATTTTGTATCATACTGCTTCACTTGAAATATTTCAACCAACATTAGCATGTCCATCTTTTTTATTTATCATTTCTAATACAATAACACGACCTAATTCCAGCTCCTGGAGCTACCCCGCCTACCCCGCCGTCCCCAGAGTAGAACCTGTTTCCAAACAGCCTCCACTCTGACTCCTCTCTTCCAGAGAGGACACCCACCGCTGCTCCCAGGAGACCTGACTGGAGGTGAAGCTCTCCACCCCGGGGGGTCCGTGCCTTCAGGAGCAGCTGGTGGGAGGTGTAGCCAGACCCAGCTTCAGGGAGAGGGAATCTGGGACTTGTCCACTGGTTGGTACAAAAACAGTGGCCGTTTCCTTTCTACCCCTGCCCCCTACCTTATTTTCTTTTTTACTTCACCATTCTTAACTGACATGTCTCCTGTCAACCACATTGCAAGAACGTGCTGAGAAGAAAGTACTTTCTGACCACCCCCACCAGGTAAGCTTCTGGGACAGAGAAATACATAAGCTGATCATATTATAGAGCGCTAAGGGGTAGTGGGAGGAGTGAATAGCATTGGTGTCTGGCACTGCACTGACTGGGAGGAGAGAAAGGCTTTCTGGAGAAGGTGACAGGCTGTGGGGCTTATGACAAGCTGGTGTCTCTGGGCAAAGGGCTGTCACTGTAGGAAGAACCGACATGAGGCTTTTTTCTGAGAGGGCAGAAGGGAGGAGGAGAAAGGATACTAACTACAAGTAATTTTTACACAAGACCTGTGCTACTCCTTTTACCTGTTGAATATTCAAACTGATCTGAGGTGGAGATGGAGATCTGTGAGGCAACATCTTAGAGGCGTAGTTCAGGCCATGGGAGTGGGTGATACCACTGTGGGAGTATCCACAGGCACAAGTCGAGCTAGAAGTTCAGGGGTCCCAAACTTCACAATCAAAAAGGGGGATGTTAGCGCCTTAGGTCTGTGACTCCTCTGTTTCCTTCCCATTGCCCTCAGGTACACACTTCTCAGCAAAAGACTGAACTAACAACTTCAAAACGCAAGAGGGACTATTCCACCACTTCCTCCTTCCTACCATTAGACAAAACCTCAGTTAAGGCCAAAGGTTCCAGAGGCTTTTTAAAAAGCCACTTTCAAATGCAAAAGTTTGCTGTAAACAGAAACAGAGATGCCTTCCCCGCTGTGGGGCCCATTTACCAAGGCTCCTCCTCTCTGGCCTCCAGCGGAGTGTCTGCTCCACCCGCTGTCAAGGCCCTTCCCAGGCACCGCCCCCCTCCCCCCAACACTACCCGCCCTGGCACTGCTGCAGCCTTCTCCCAGTTCACAGGTCACAACTGGCAAGGGAGCTCTCAAAGTAGTGCATCACCGACAAAACCTCATCTCCGTGAGAGGCACGGTTACTCAACACACGAACACGGTCTCTTCTCTGCAACACATCCCGGCTCTGGGCACGGGTGGGGCCTGCCACGCCTTCCCCGCTTCACGTCACACCATCAACCGGATGGTTCATCCTAAGGGCAGTTTCTGGGCACAAGATGGCCTGAAGATAACATAGCTGGGACAAAATTAGAACAAAATTAATAAACAAAACTAATAAAAAATTAAAAAGCAAATTAGTATTATCATTTCCTAGTTCATTAACATTCTAGCTCTGTGAACCCCCAAAAATGAAATTACCCAATTTTCTTTTCCAAGACGTATCAGTATTTAGAAGAACCTTTTCTGAGGTAATGGGCTTTTGGCATTAAGGTCCAGATAGAAAACATGAGCAGGCTAGAAGACTCACAGCATTCTGATACTGTCTCTGTGACACACTTGTCTCCACTTAAGAACTTCCTTTAAACTACCTCAGTGCTCACTTACAACTACAGCTACTACTGTTCCGTTTATAAAGTGTTTCTCTTCTACTTGGCACACTCACTGCAGCAAGTGAGCACTGTTGTAGCAAAATAACTATTATTGTTGTTGTTGTTATTGCAGCAGGAAGAGCTAAACCAGGCACCCTGATAAGCACCACGCAGGTATGTCACTCAACGGTCTTTGCAACATTTGCCCAGGGTAGATATTCTTATTATCACTGTTTGCTCACAGGGAGTGCGTGGCCCAGAAAAACGACTTCCCGCAGATCCCCCCGCTAGGATATCAGAGCCCACAACTTTACTGCACGTAGTTTTACAGAGGAACTGAGGTGATGCCTGGAGTGGCTGGGCCCCATAGGGAAGTCAGTGAAGAAGGTGGCCAAAAAAACAGAGACATTTCCTAGTCATTCAACATATTATTCTGACCCAAATAGGTCATCACAGCTAGCAGGGGGCTGTTTAATGCTAAATAAGAAAGATACCCATCTTTGACATTTGGGGCGTTAACGGGTTTGAAGGCAGCTTTATCAGCATGACGCTTTCTCCGGCAGGGACAACACGTGTGTGTCCAGGCAGTGTTTCCATCAGCAGCTCAGAAGCCCAAAAGGAGCAACAGCTTTGGAAGTCACTCTATCACACCAGAGGGCTCTGTGCACATAGCGGGGCACCCTGAAATGGGGGGTCCCAAATGAGAGTTTAAATCTACCCATTAAAGCTGGAAATAAAAACCTCCTCCTGTCCCGGGGTCCAGCTCACTGATTTCCCCCCTACGCACCATTAATGCCCCATCAATAATCAGCTCGGGCACAGCGGCCCCAGGACTGTCTCATTCCCACAGTAGTCTTACATGATCTTACTCTCCAACAGTTCATCAGACGTGCTCCCAATCAAGCATGAAAATAAATTAGATTCTGGTTTAACCGGGAATAGATTCACAGCACGAAGAAATGAAATACAGTTATCTAATCTAGCAGGCCAGCCCCAGACTTCCTGGCCACTTCCCACAGGCTCCTCTCGCTAAAGCCCTCTCCTAAGCCCCTCTTCAAATACGGTGAAATCGCAGCACATTGGTAAAGAAATGTACCGTATTTTGCTGCGTATAATGCACGCCCACATTTTTGGCCCAAACTTACAGGAAAACTTTCATTTCAATTTTTTATTTATTTATGTTTAGAAACAAAACCAATTGTTGTATTCCAGGGTATTATTTTGCATGCAGGTATCAGTATTGCTTTCTGGAGTTACATTGTTAACACACAAGCATAAATAAAAGAATTTAAAACATTTATATAGATACAGAATTAGTACTACCCACGTATAATATGCATCCTTATTTTCCCCTCAAATATTTGGGCAAAAAAGGGTGCATTATACACAGCAAAATACGGTAACTCTTCAAATGCCATGAACGGAACTCTTAGTGCTGGCGCCTGCCTCACACTGTGAGGTGGAGAGACTGGCCAGTCTGTTCATCATGAGAGCTGCTAGGTGTCAGCCTGGGAAATGCGCAATGGCCCCGTGTCGCATCAGAAGTGACTTCCTGGACACCCGGAGGAAGGAGCCTCCTGGGCTGGGGCGAAGCCCATCTGTTTTAAGTGGAAAAGCAGCTTGTTCCCGTAGCTCATTCATACTCACTGTCACTCCGTCTGAAACACCAAGGACTGGGGGCATGCAAAGCTCGGACCGTGGAGAAAATCAGAAAATCGGGCATGGACAAAGGAGAAGGGCGGCGGGAAACCGATACTCAGAAAGTACGGAGGAAGTACTCCTATGATGCAGCAACTAAAACATCTCAAACAACCCAATTAAAAAATGGGCTAAGGATTCAAATGGACATTTCTCCACAGACAATACGGCCAATAAGCACATGAAAAGATGCTCAACATCAGTAACCATTAGGGAAACTCAAAAAAGAAACCATAATGAGATACCACTTCACACCTATTTGGATGAGTCTAACTTAAAAAACAGAACAAATGGAAAACAAGTATCAGCAGGGACCAGAAGAAACTGGAACCTTTGTGCACTGCTGGAGGGAGTGATGGAAAGGTGCAGTTGCTATAGAACACAGTGTAGATTGTTGTAGAGAAGCAATTCCTTAAAAAATTAAACAGAATTATAATATGCTCCAGCAAGTCTACTTCTGAGGGTACGGCCAGCAGCAGTAAAAGCAGGGACTCACACACACAGGTGCGCCCCACCATGCTCACAGCGGCAGTGCTCACCACATACGGAAGGTGAGGCCGCCCGGCTGCTCATCAGCCGGTGAACAAACAGAATGTGACACACACACACACAATGGAATATTATTCAGCTTTAAAAACGAAGGAAATTCTGACACACACTACAACATCAATGATCCCTGGAGGTCCTATACCTGAGTATTTTTTTAATTTGTGTACTTTTGTGTGTGTGAGAGAGGCTGGGGAGGGGAGACGCTGAGGAGAGTTGGAACTAGCAAAGAAAAGACCAGGAGGCTCTGTCCCAGAAGCCTGTTAGAGGAAATATTTTCAGAAGAAGCTAGAGGAGGGGTGTCAAACTCATTTTCATGGAGGGCCACATCAAACTCATGGTTGCCTTCAAAGGGCCGAATGTAATTTCAACTCCTTAACAGTTAAGGAGTAGTTACATTTATAAAGGCCTAAAATTATTTCGGCCCTTTGAAGACAAGCATGAGGCTGATGTGGCCCTCGGTGAAAATGAGTTTGACACCTCTGGTATATGTTCAAAACACTCCAGAGAAATCCTGATGCTTCCACAGCCAATGAAGCCATAGGGGGCCTATCCAGATCTGTTTCCTCAGATCACGTCTCTTTCCACTCCCGGCCACATCACCTCTTTGCTTGAACACACCAAGCACACTCTGGCCTTTGCACCTGGCCCTGTTCTTCTCTCTGCTCGAAACTATTGTCTCCCATCTTTGCACGGCTGTATTCCTCATTTCATTCAGATCTCAAATCAGAGAGTCCTGCAGAAAGGTCTTCCCTGATCCCTCCCCTCCTTCATTCCCTGTGGGGTTGTTTTTTGTTGTTGCTGTTGTTTTACTTTCTGCTATAATCACCACTGGACACACATCTAGTCTGCCTCCCTCTGGAACGTAAGATCCATTAGAACGGGGACTACATCAGTTTTGTGTCTGTATCCCCAGACCTAAGAGCAGTGCCTGGCATTCAGACGACATACAATATTTGTTGAGTGAATAAACAAATGGCAACACAGAGTAAGTTACAGTAATAATGACCAAACCAAATTCCTTCAATGTGCTCTTTAACCAAAATATCAAAGTGGCCAATCCATCTGTCACACTAACACGGCAAGTGGGGCTTGGTTCAAACAAGTAGCTCTGAAGTTTGTGGATGCCCTACTGTGTCCAATTTTGACTAGGTGCTGGCAATACAGTGATGGGTTTTACTCTGTCCCTGCCTTCAAAGATCTCATGGTCTCCCAGGGAAGCTGGGGATCACTACAATGAGCTCTGGACACAGATGAAACAAAGTGCAACTAACCTGTGAGGCCGGGAGGGGCCGGGCAGAAGCAAGTATTCATACGTGTGCCATGTGTTCTATGGACAAGTCCATACAACCCATAGGAAACAGAGACAAGCAATTACTCCCACTCTTACCCTGCAACCAACCAGAGGGCTCCACTGCTTTCCTAATTGCCAGGCAACCTTTTTCCACGTTGGCATTCTTCCCTCAACAACTGGTTCAATATTTCTCACAATCCAGCTACAGTGTTTAACTGACATGCATGGACACACAGAGGTTTTGTGAAACTTTCTTTTCTCAAGTCACCAAATACTGCAGCCTTTGGCTTAAGATGCATTTCTATCTCTGGCCCCCTATGTCCCATCATGCCTTCCAAGCACTAATCAAACCTTATGATGCAAAATATCTGCCTCAAAGTATCCTACCAACCAAAGCATTGGAGTAGCTTTAGCTACGTAATTTTCCCAGCCCAGCAGCCCAGCAGGCTTTGGTTGCTCATTTACAAAGTTACCAAACCCAAACCTATAGCTTTCTTGTATGGCAGTAGAGTCAATAGCTGCTAATTCTGGATTTTCCCCCCTCAAAGTCTGAAGGTTTAATCTCTTTGCTGAGTACAAGAAATATCTCGAAAGATTTGCATATATAAATTCCTTTACAACCTCAATCGCTCCTTACAATAACACTCTGTGTTCAGCCACAGAAAAGGAACATTTGCTAGAAAAAGGACAGCTCTGTGCCCCTGGTAAATATTTACTCTATAAGTGGAACTGTTTATCTGTGCAATTCACATTATTCTCTCCTGTCTCTTTCAAGAGCGAAAGATACCACTGCCAGGAATCTGGGTGGGGTTCAGGGGAGTTCAAGAAAATAACTGCATCTAATTTAGCTCTGCCATGACATACCCTTGTTGATGTAAAAAAAATAAAATAAAATAAAAATCCATGTTCTAACTATTATCTATCAATTTCCTGAGTTTTTTTTTTCTGCTTCTCTGATTCTGTAATCTCACCAACACAAACCTGTTTCCCAGAATCTAGAGATTATTTAAAATGTAATCTTGGTTTTGTGAAATTTGATTCCTTTGATCAAAAACTAAACTTTCGATCTTTGCTCATCAACAACTTCTTAATTGTGCTATAAATGCAGGTTTTACATTCCAGTTAGTCTGACTTTGGAAGAAGCCATCACGTGACTCACCTTCAGTAAACTGGCTTCAGGTAGCTGTTAAACAGCACCCTTGAGTCCACCATCACCGTCCCTGCTCTAGACGGGTACCCCCACTGAAAGTTCTGGCACCTCAACTCTGGTAGCCACAGTCCCACAAGCATTGCATTTCCTTAACATAAAAAGTCTTGGAATTAATTTTAAAACTTTGTGATTGGCCAAAGCGCTTCCTCAAAATCAAGGTTTTCTGTGGCCCTCTTAGTTCCTGACCACCTGCTGGTCTTTCAAGAACCTCTATTCTCAAACCACATTTCTCCTTTTTCCTGTGCCTTTGACTGCCACCTGGTTCCAGCCACACTTGATCTACTTCCCCTTGCCGCCTGGGTTTGACGCCACGTTCTGAGTGCTTCCTCAGGGCCTTGTCTCCAGCTGCTGATCTCAATGACTTCCCTGGCTTTTTCACCAACCCCAGCGCTCTGCAACCCGCAGTGACTGGGCCAACTGTACGTAGCAGGAGCCTAGAGCTCTAACTGCAGGGGTGGCAGAACCCTAACTGTTGACACTGGCAGCCTACTGTCCTTCAAGCACTAATTCCTGCTCTGCCTCTGAGTGCACAGACGCTGGGCCAGATGTCTCCGTGCCCCCATCTCCCCTGCAGTAAACAGGGGACAGAAGGGAAAGCCCTCTTGGATGAGGATCACTCTATTTCTTATTGACAAATCTGCTTTTAGAGCTCTGGAATGCCTAGAATTCCTCAGCCACTTGACCGTATCCTTTTAATCATATCCATTTCATTTTTATCAAAAACATTTATCTGGGTATTGAATAGAGATTACAATACAAGTCAAGTCAAACAGGCTTATTGAATATTGGGTTGGCCAAAAAGTCTGTTTAGTTTTTTCCATAAAATAAAAGACACATTTTTTCATTTTTACCAATAACTTTATTATGTGGATATTTTGACCATATCAGCTATCTCCCACATGGTATAACGTTGATTGTTCTCAATTAACGTCTCATTTTGATCACTATCACCTTCAACTGGTCTACCTGACCATGAAGCATCGTCCAGCCAGAAACCTCCAGCACAAAACTTCACAAACCACTTTGAAAACATCCCATCGGTCACAGCACCTTCTCCATACACTGCACAAATCTTTTTTTTTCCATTTGTTTTTACATTTCTTGAAATAATAAAGCATCATATGCATAAAATGTTGTGTATTTTCTTCCATCTTCAATATTTAAATGGCTACACAAAAATTCATGAATTTTGATTTTTTTAATGCACTTTGATATATGACAGCTGTCACAATACCATCTAACAAAATTGTTTCAAGTAAATTCAAGACTACTAAGCGCTACTAGAGTCATCCCATGGAAAAAAACAAACGCACTTTTTAGTCAACCCATTGAAACACACTTTCCCAGTAACATGTGGTCAAAAGCAGAGAGCAGCTGCAGAAACGTATGAAGGGAACCCCACACAAATGGGGGACCTGGGCTCAACTCCCAACTCCACCATTTATGGTCTGTGTATTCTTGGTAAATGTTTTCACCTCTTTATGCCTCAATTTCTGTACCTGTAACATGGACATAATAGAAAGTATCTCATAGGTTGCCTTTTTTTTTTTTTTTTTTTTTTTTAAGATTTTACTTGTTTATTTTTAGGGAGGGAGGGAAATAATGTGAGAAATACCAATCAGTTGCTTCTCACACGCCCCCCCGACGGGGGACCTGGCCAGCAACCCAGGCATGCCCTGACCAGGAATCAAACCAGTGACCTTTCGGTTTGTGGGATGATGCTCAACCCACTGAGCCACTCCAGTCAGAGCTCTCATTGTTTTTTTGACAATGGGACATGTCAATACCTGGGAAACACTTAGAAATTGTTAGGTATTACCAACCAGTGAATTAATAGCTAAAAGACATAACAACTAAACCTACTGCCAAGCATTGGGAATTAAGAGACTAGGGTTTTAGACAAGATTCTGTCATTTTGTGGCCTCTGGAGTCGATTGAAAATGGTGGTAAACTCTTTGTCACACCCCCTTTGGAGAGGTGAGCTCTATTTCCCCACCCTTTGAAGCTGGGCTAAGCACAGACAGCTGTTCTGACCGACAGAGCACACTTTTAGTCCTACATTTTAAAAGAACTGTCAGCTTCCACCTCCTCCTCCTTGGAGCTCAGCTGCCCCGCGGAGAAGAAACCCAAGCAGGCATATGGGCAGGCCCCGTCCAGGAGAACTGAGGGGACCTCCCAGGCCACAGCCAGCACTGATGTGACAGCTGTATGATTAAATCGGTGTGGAAGTGGGTCTTCCAGCTGTAGTCACAGACACAGGTCCTGCCCCTTGAGCTTGGCCCTTAAATTGCAAAATCATGAGCAAATAAGATTGTCAGTTTAACTCTCTACATTTTGGGCCAGTTTGTCACACAGCCAAAAAGCCTCTTAAATCAGTTCTTCAAATTCTATACTTATCAAAAGAGGAAGAAAGAGAAGAGGCAAGGTGTTCATTCATTGAACATTCCTAAAATACCTACTATGTGCCAAACTCTGACAGGTCTTGACACTGCTGCTTTTAGTCTGTGGCCGAGATAGACTTTAAACCCCTCATTACAATGAAGTGAGATTCTACAGAGACAGAGGATGAAGAAGCACAAAGGGGTATGGGAACAGTAGGTGAAGGCTCGGCCTTTCCAACTGCAATATTGTGTAACTTGCCGAAGACCAGTCAGTACGTTTGTGAGACGGCCACTCAGAGACAGTCATACAAGAGAATCTAACTGGAGAGTAGTTTTCCTCCACATAAATCAACTCCTCGATTACAGTATCAGTGAAGATGTGGGGTTTCAGCAGCCACCCAACAATTGGTGAAAGCAGGGAGTGGCCTCAATAGCCTACATTCAGGAGTGAAGTCATCTTATGAAAGAGGCTTTGAATAATGTGATAAGGAGAGAGTTAGGGAAATACAATTTCCAGGGCAACTAGGGTTTCAAAATAAATCATGATGGGAAAATTTTATCTGTTCATTGTTTAATGTTTAAAAGGCAAAAAAAAAAAAAGTTAATTGGTTTGAACAAAGTATTCTGTGAGTTAGAAAAGAATATTTTTCATTCCCATAGGTTTTCATGAAAAGAACAAACTCTTAAAGGTAAATTTTTATTTTGCTACATAAACAGGAAGTGGTCTTCCAGACAGGCATATTGGGTGGACAGCTATTCTGTAAATACGAGTAAATTCAAGTCATATGCGGATAATGCTGCACCTTAAGACATCTTCTTCCCAAAGTCTGAATTACTCTAAGAACCAAGAGATGTGATTGTGAAACGGGGGTAAACTATGCACTGGCCCCACAGGTTTTACCAAGACAAAGAAAATTAACTGCTAACCGAAAATCCATGAAGATGAGGAAGAAGTTTCAGGAGCCTTCCCTCGACAGGTTTGGGAGATCTTAGTCTAATGCTGCTGACAGCGTGTCCAGTCAGCTTCTTGACTGGGGAGGAGGAAGACTGAACTTTAAAAGTACTTTTGATTTGCCTGTTGTTGAAGTCCTTCCTTAACCTCCCAGTAGAAAAAGAAAAACATCCTTTGAGTCTTTGATAAGGACAGCTAAATAGCCAAGGGGAAAAAAACAGCCAGTTCATGCTTCTCAAGTTTTCCTTTTGAATTATCTTTGTTAATGCTAAGGACTAGTTTGCTTTGGTTAAAGTGTCCACACTTGACATAAGCCATTTGTGGTCAAGGATAAATAAAAGCGTTTTGAATGTCCATAGGTAGAGGGTATTTTAATATCTCCTATAATCACCTCACAGCATCTTGAATAGCCATTGTTCAAACTAAAGACACAAAAGGAACACATTCATGAATTTCCTGTTTTCCATCTTAAGGTTCTCACACATGCAAAATACCTCATGCCCAACACCCAGCTCTGTCTCCTCATGTATCCCTCACGTCCAGTCTCTCCTGCCTCTCTCATAACCAAGCCTCCCTGGAGCACAGCAGGCAGGGTTAACACCTGAATTGTTGACCAAAGCCTGCTGCTCTCACGAGCAAGTCCAGCAGACTACAACCAGAAGTGGATCCAAGCCAAATCCCCTTGTTCAGGATGTTATAAAGTCAGTGTCAACATTATTGTCAAAGAGTCAGTGACTCTTATGTCTAGAGAACCCTTGCAGAAGGGATAAGCTCAGAAACCAATGCCAATGAGAGAGGCCTCTTGTTTATAATACCCAGGATAATGCTGGGCCCTTTTAGAGTTTTTCCTGCCCGTGAAATGCCTGGTGAACATCAGGCTGAATCTGACCCTGGGGTGACCTCCAGGTGGTGTTGAGTCTCCTGGCCCAGCAGAGATATGGCATTAAAGAGCTCCCTGAGGGATTTTATTAGCTCTGCTTCCAGGTGAGGAGGAGGAACCAACCATCAAAAGGGGATGACACCTTTGCCCTCAAAGATGTTCGGGCAAAACCAGTGTTTAAGAGACAAATTACAGTGAAAAGAAGAAACTCTCCTTTACACTGAAGACCTAAAGTCAGAGAAACAAAACTCTGTGTTGGACCTGTGGGTCCATTTAAATACTGATGTACAGATATTATAGAACAAGCAATGACTATTGCCGTGATAAACTGAACTAGATTTAGGGTCCGCAAGGTATAACCCCTGCCTGCACACACCCCTTTGCCTTACAAATTCTCTTTGCACACACTGTAATTTAGAGTATGTACAAAAGCTAAAAATAACTACCCTTACAGTGTATTGCGATTACTCAGTCTACAGGGAAACTAGGATCATGGGGGTCACTAAATCACTGAGCCTAAAAAGAAGACTCCGAAGAAGTGAGAAATGAATGCGCGACACTGAGAAAAAGGAGAGCGTATTTGGTAAAGCATATGGTTGGGGCAGAAACTTTACTTCCTTAGGGACAATACTACGCCCTGTAATACTGAAACATTATTGCTCTGAGGAGTGAATAAACAGGGCGCACGAGACACACGGTGGAGAGTGTTATACTCCCCACCTGTGTTTTATGGATAACTCAGTCAATCTAATGTACTCCCTGACCGTACCAACACTATTAAAGACAACCCAGGCCTCCTCTCTCTCCGGTCAGCCCTCCAGCCACATCTGTCTGTAAATCAGTGATTCATTTTTACAACAGAGGTAACTGAACAGCACACATCAGGGGAAAGTGTGAAAGCTGCCAGATAGAAATAAACAAAGTGAATGGCCTGGGCAAGACTCTCTGCACGATCTATGCCTTTAGTTTTTGATCTTTAAATGACCTTATAGATAATTCAAAAAGGCTTCTCCTTACATAGTGTTAGTAATGGAGCTCTATTTTGGGTTCTATTTTGATCTGAAACCTCTCCCTGTATTTAAAATGGGCAAAAATCACTTAAGTCTTCTGGCCTTTCCCACCACCTCCTGTTTTTCAATAAAGCCCTACTCTCTATCTCCCATCTTCTACATCACAAGGGAAAGCACAGGGAATAGGAAATGCCTCTACCTCATTCCACCAACACCTCAAAACGCTATTTCAAACCCGAGCAGGCACCGCACTCCAATAAGATACTGAGAGCATCAGGCTGGGGCCGACAGCATTCCTTGCTGGGTACCAGTTGCAGACCTACTCGGTTTCTCGTTTCCCGTCTACACCCCCCTGCTTTCCCCATCACCAGCCCTCTAACCCCAGTGAGGACTCTATCCTTTTATTTTCCCTTCAAGGTGAGAAATCTGACATCACCTCTATCTGCCTTCCGGCTGTTTTTACAAGGGTCTCCTTTCCTTCCCCTTTCCTTTCTTCAGCCGTACTCAAGAAGCACAGACTATTCACTCTACCTTTGCTCCCAGAAAGGGATCCGTGATAGTGCTAAGAGGAAAGCCTACAGAAAGTCTGATCTCAGACTTTCTCCTTTCTCTGAGCAACCACTTCTGCAGGCTTCCGTCTCCCCTTTTCAGGTCTTCAAAGCCTTGGGGGCAGGGGGGTGTGCCTCAGGCATCCCTAAAGTCATCAAAAAGGTGGCTTTGAGCATCTTACTGCTCATATATTTGCATACCGTTTGAAGTAGCCTTTAATTTCAAAGCAGGTCTCAAACACTGAAGTGAATATGCTACAGCGAGAGCAAGGAACTGCAAATGAGCTTGCCTCAAAGACTCAGGAGTTCAGTCCCAGGCAGGAAATAAAGTTCTAAGGGCTTTGCTGTGCTTCCTCCCCACGCCCCTCCCCAGCGCGAGTTATTCATCTAAGCAGCGGAGACCACCTTGACTGAATTTAACCAAACGCATCACACGTGGGAGCCAAGTGGTAGATTTAATAATCCAATGAGCTCCCCAGCCCCACCAAATTAGTTACCACCGGCTTAAGCTCTGCTGGGATCCCCATATATTTTGCGAATACGAAAGGGAACGTTGTACATAAATTAAGGGAAATGGGTGGGAAGGGACAGGGACCCAGACTGCGGAGAGTAAAACGCCTTGGTGGCGTGGTGAGAGAGCGTGTTTTTTTTTTTTAAGCCACTTGTTTCAGACTGAAATTATCAAGCCAGTTCTGATCATTTCCTAACACTACAGGTTAAAACAAGATCTAGAAAATCTATTAATCTTTAATTGCGCTGCTCCAGAATGGGAGTGCGAGGCTGCTGGGGTGTAGGGCTAGGGGATATGTCGAAAAGAAAATGCCTGCGAAACCAGAGCTCCCAACCTCAGCTGTTTCTTACCTCACTCAGCTCCGCGGAGGAGTCGTTTCCGTATTTCATGGCAACTCCAGAATTCATGACTGCACTTTTCAGAGCTGAGCTCCTCCTCCTCCAGGTCTCGGAGCTTGTGAGTTGGGCTTAACAGGCTCGATATGCACCGCTTGGTCGCTTCTGGCACATTTTAATCTACACAGCCATGTTCACCCAGGACAGTGGTGAAGCCCAAACGAAGGATGCTAGTACTCCAAAAAGGAACAGAGTCAGCTCGCGTTTCACCGGCAAGCCATTGCTGCAGCAGGCTGGGTGGCGTGGCGCGCTCGCAGCTGCTGCAGCGGCCGAGCGGGCAAGGGGACCCGCCCACGCGCGCCCACCGCCGGGTCCCGGAGCGGTGTCACAGTCCGCGCCGCCTCACCACTCCTACGGAGCCTCGCCAATCCCCACGACCAGGTCGGACGGCGCCTCCCAGCAGGATCCCACGCCCTACAGGGCTTCGTCAAGCTCCCGAGGAAACCCGGGCGGCGGGGCGAGGGAGATCTCCCCTCGGGTTCCCGGGAAGGAAAGAAAGCTAGAGAGAGCCGGAGCGGGGCTGCACTTCACGCCGAAGTTTCCCTTTTGAATCGTCTGGAGTTGTAAGTGGTTTCTGATTGAACACAGCTGTCTAGCTGCTGGCTACGGAGTGCGCGGAGGAGGCGGGGCCAGAAAGAGAAAAGGGGGGCGGGAGCCGTAGGAAGCAGAGCAGAGGAGACAGCGCGCGGAGATCTCTCCACGTTAGTGATTACAGGGTCCAAGTCCAGGAGGGAGAGGAGAAAGGGTAAAAGCCACCTGAGTAATTGTGCAGAAAAATTAAAAACAAAAAACCTTCCTTCCTGGAAGCCACTTTCCACGATTCAATAACGTCAGGACAAATCTGAACACTGTGTATCAGGCCACGCTGTGCACTTCTCATGGTACATTAAGATTTTACAAGAGTGTAGGGCGGTTATTTTCCCTGATCAGTCTAAAGTCAACAATGAGGGTGTAAATTCACTGTCAAACTCCCTGTGTGTCGCTGGGGGCAGATTACATTTTCTGCATATCTATAATAAAGATTAAGGTGCCCTATCCCTTGAAAGATGTAAGACAAGCTCAAATATCCTATCGTCCTCAACCCCCAGACATTCCTTAAAAATGTTACATTATCTATCCTCTTCACCCCCCAGACCTTCCTTTAAAATCTTACTGCTTATCTGAGCAGAGCTAGATTTGTATCTCTGGGGCATGCAGTATGAATCAGAAAAGATTTAAGGGGCTGTTATATCCAGTGGACTTCTGGAATGAGCTTCCCTTTAGCCTTGAGTTAAAAGCATGTCAGGGAGGGGATTTTCTCTCCATAAAGGTTAAAGTCCCACTGAACTTGAGATGCACTGAAACATGTCTGATCCTTTACAACAGTAACTCTGTGGGATTACTTAGGAGGCCTCATCAGTCTCTTTCTACACAATGGGAACAAACAGTCTCCACCCCCAGTTGACAGACCTTGGCATTTCCTGAAGCCTTCTATGAAAAAGCCATTGTAGTGTAAATTTCCAACGTCTTTTTTTTTTTTTAAGCAAATAGGATGTTTATTTTGCTCTTTAAGGAGCAGAGTTTGACATTTGCACATATCTTCTTGCCCATCTGCCTTCCTGTTGGGTTCATTCATTGCCTGACAGAGGCACCACTGGGATGAAGAAGAGTTTGCTGCTTTTTCTGGAGCCCTGGTCCTACCTTCTGGGGCACTGCCAGACTAGGGCACACTGGGAGTAACTCTTCTGCATGGGGAGGGGGTCGGAAGCCACATTATTTTACTTATTTTTTTCATTGAAACCTATTGAGAACTGTGTGCTTGAAGATGGATATGGCAAAGAATATAAAAATATAAAGAAGATTCAAGCACTAACCTGGCCAATATGGTGTTTATATTCTCATAAAACATAAATAAAAAAGAAAATTCTAGGTAGAAAATGATACTAGTGTAAAAGCAGTACAAATGAAGATGGACTGCAGTCTGAAAGAGGACATAGGACTTTGGCTGGGCTGGGTTGGAGAAGACGACTCTGTAAAAGGAATCAGGAGAGGCAGTGTGTGAGATGATCTTTGAAGAATGGCTGAAGCCAGCAGAAATGGGGAGGAAGGACAAGGTGTGCCAGGCAGTGGGACCACTGTGAGAAAAAGTGTGGTGGCGACTGGAATGAGCAAAGCATGTGTGGGGACATTCCCTTCTGGAATGGAACCTGGATTAAATGGGTGAGTGGAAGCCAGCTCATGGACAGCTCTGAGTGCCAGGCTAAAGAAATGGGATGTGTGATAGGCAATGGAGAGCCACTAAATGTGTTTGAGCTCAGAAATAACAGGATCGGAGCTGTGCTTTCAGACATTTCAGTGGATTTGTATCATATCCATGAGTAACTAGCATGAATAACTCATATCCATGAGTAACTAGCACGAATTCAAATCAACTAGTGCTGAGTATTTTTAAAAACATTTTTAAATAAAGTATATAAGATGTTTAAAGAAACATTTTCCATAGTAGATGGCCCCTAAAACCAAGCAAATGACTGAATCTGGTATTCAAACAAAAGGAAAGTGATCTGTTCCAAAAGTGGAGGAAAAATTGGCAGTGTTAAACTTATTAAGAAGAAATATGTCTGTAGATTCTACTTCATGGCCAATATAAGGCATTTTAAAGAGTAATGTTAACTACATGGGATTTCTTCTTCAACAATGACTTTAATACTTAACCCCCACATAAGATGCAATTCCACTACAATCTGGCAGCAGTAAGAGTGGTGAATTGAAAGTAGGAAATGGACATGCCCAGCAGACTACCCCAGCAATCCAGCAAGAGGTAACAAGGGCCTGATTTAAGGTGGTGCAATGGAAATGGACAGGGGGGGGGGCGGGGGGGGAGGGGGCAGGTGTGAGACTCTATTAAAAAGAGCAGACAGATACTGTAGTGGAAAGAGAAGAACTTAAAAATGACTTGTAGATCTAGAACTTGTCTGAACGGGATTTGGAACAGTGTCCTTAAAAATGGGAGGAGGGACTCCAGAAGAGAAATAGGTTAAGAAGGAAACTACATTGAGGATATTACAAGTTGGAGGTGGCATCTGGATATTCAAGTGGAGATGTTAGCAGGAAGCTTAAAATGGAGCTGTAGAGATAAGTCAGGGTTGGGATGGAGATGGAGGTTGGGGGTTACCCCTGTCAGAATAATACTGAAACTGTGAAATGAAGTACGGTTGCCAAGGAAAAGAGGACAGAGAAAAGAGACAAGGTCTGAGGACTGTCGTAAGCAAGATCTTTTTCATGGAGGCAAAAGAATGAAAGAGGAAATGGCAGGGACGGCCACTAACAGAAGTAGGAAGATAACCAGGAGAACTCTGAGTCTGGGAGCCTAAGGGAGACAGACATTATCAAGACGGAAGGGGCAGTATCAGTATTATATGCTACAGAGTGGGCTTGGGAAGGAGGAGGAGCCTGAAGATCAAAGTCCACTTTAAAGACATAAATGTCCTTCAAAGGTAACTTTCTACAAAGCTGAGGAGACAGAACCAGATTGCTTCAGGGAATGAGGAGGGCCTGGGGTGGTAACCATGCACTATGCTTTCCATAAGTTTGGTGATGACAGGAAATCAGAAGATGGGATCGTTTCTTGCAGTAGGAAAGCAGTGTTGAGTAGAGGATAGAATAGACCTATCTGTAGTCTAGAGATCCAGAGAAAGGGGATGTGGAACAAAGTTCCTAAAAAGGGAAGGAAGGAAACAGCCAGGACAAAACCCATGAAATCAGCTTTGGAGTAGGCTCAGAGAGGAAGAGGAGGATTCTAATCCTCCTTCCTAGGAGACCAGGAACAGTTGGGAGAGCTGGAGAATTTATAGACTAGTAAAGTGAAGACCTCACAGATACACAATAACTAATAGCATTTATTTAAAGAGTTATCTAGCCCTGGCTGGTGAGGCTTCATTCATTGGGTGCCATCCTCAAAGGTCGTTGGTTCAGTTCTCGGTCACGGCACATGCCTAGGTTGCAGGCCTGGTCCCCGGTTGGGGGCGTGCAAGAGGCAGCCGATCAATGTTTCTTTACCTCTCTTCCTCCCTACCAACCCCCTCTCTAAATAAATAAATAAATAAATAATCTTTACATATGTAGTTATCTAAAGCTCTCTGTGTGATTGTGAAGGGATAATAAAAGATAATGATAACTTAAAATCAAATGTTAACTTAAGGAAAGGAAGACCACAAACTGTCCATACAAAGAGAGTAGCATGGTTGTGATCCCCACTCCTGACACTGTTCAAGCATAGATTGGTGGCTGGTGCAACACACCAGAAACCAGTGGTAAGCAGTTTCATGCAGTGAGGGGAGATCCAAATCAACTGTCTTCTAATCTAAGATTCCATGAAACAAAGGTTTTTTGTGGGGGTTTTTTTGCTATAATTTAAATGTTTGGTGATTTTTATTTTTTTATTTTTATTTTTTACCTCTTAGTCTGGGAATTTCTACTATCAAGAAAGCTAAGATCCCTGGCTGGTGTGGCTCGGTGGATTTAGTGCATGCCTACAAACCAAAGTTACCAGTTCAATTCTCAGTCAAGGCACATGTCTGGGTTGCAGACCAGGTCTCCAATAGGGGGCACATGAGAGGCAACCACATACTGATATTTCTCTCCCTGTTTTCCTCCCTCCTTTCCCTTCTATCTGCAAATAAATAAAATCTTTAAAAAAAGAAAGCTAGGATATTGTTTTAGACAAGAATGCAGCTGAGTCAATATTCTAAGTACATTAGAAATGCAAGGAGCTCCTTAGCACGTCATCTAAACACTCTAAAGGGGAATAAAGTCCCAAGTGCATTTCCAATCTAATAAGAAAAGTCTCAAGATTAGCAGTCGCCATAGTTCACTAAATGGATAACTGTGCATGCCTACAAATCCTAGTATAATGTGGCTGCCTCAACACGATCCCTTGAGAACAGCTTCTCCAAGTTCTACTTCAGCAGAGAGCAGGCTCCTATCCACAAGTATGGGTAGGAGGTGGCGGGGGAATTTATCTAGATCAGGGAGCAAGTCTGGGAGGAGGAAAACCTGCTTTCTGCCCTGACTATGCGGTAGCCTGGCTTCCCTTCCTTCCTGGGCCTTATCTTCTCCAGAGGCTAGTCTCTTCTCTTCTGGTCTCCAAGGGAAGAGGAGGCAACACGCAGTAGTCCTGGGAAAGCAGAAGTTGCTGTTGGGATGAGTGGGTGGGTTTCTGCACCAACTGCACGCTGCAGGCACACTGGCATTGCCTTTCTGCTCATCAGGGGTAGTGTGGTCCCTCTGTGTGTGGCTGCTGACCTCCGTAATTTCCACACAACAGGTGTACTACTCTGGGTCTCATCTGTACTCTCCACTGGTAATAAACATCAGATTAATTGAAGCAATTGTGGGTACATGTATTAAGGAAATTGACTGAAACTTTGGGACTGGCTGACTAAGCCCTCTGTCTCTAGTCCTGGGTATCCAAGCCTCCCTGGCCTGCCACAGTGGCCCCCTGTGCTGAGTCAGGCCTGTCCCCCTCCAGCCCCACAAGGACCCAAACTCCAAAACCGCCTCCTTCCGTCTTGACTCTCTTTAACTAAACACATCATTGATACCTCAGATTGTAGGAAGAAAGCAGTCTGGTTAGGCTAATTCACACAAAGGTGAAAAATACTCATAACCTTCTCTACGGAGCCCAAAGGATTTGCACTGTAAAAAGAGAATGCTTTGAAATAACACTAAATTGGTAGGATTTCCTGAAAAAGAAAATGACTTTTCAGGGGAAAGGAGGATTTCAAAATGCAGAGACAGCAGAAAGTTCTAGTCCTGTAAGTCCTTGAGTATCATAAAAGTCAGGGATGCTCAAAGTATACCCTCAAAAGGATTTCCTGCCCTAAATCTATAAGTCCACGCCCCTCTCCCACCCTCCTGAGTCTGGAAGTGCTTTCCCTTTCTCAACTCCTGTGGCCCCCTCTGCTCAGTCACCAGGCCGGCTCTTCTCTCCGGCCCAGGCAAACCCAGTCCCAGTCCAGGAGCCTATGGGAAACCTCGGTGGCCTGCCCATCACAGATGTTGTTCGCTCCAGGTGCCACACCATAAAGAATTCAGGAAGCACTGCACTAGCTAATCTTTGTCTTGGTCTCTATGTCCTCAGAGAACAACATTAAAACCTGGAAGAAGTCCTACAATCACCTAGCTCACCCTACCATCCGATTTATAGAGGTGAGGATACATAGGGTCAGCAAGTTTGTGGCATTCATTCAAAAAAGGAAAAAATAACTACCGTGTGCAGTTATTGTGTTGTGCCTTATGATACAATGGTGTATGGGACAGAAAAAAATCCTCACTTTCATGGAGCTAGTGTGCTTGGTGGGAAATGATCAATAAATAAAAAAGATAGTTACAACTTGTGATGGGTCCTATAAAAGAATTCAGAAGAAGCTATGATAAGGGAGAGCAGGCTTCTTAAATGAGGCAGTCAGAGGAGGCCTTGATGAGGAGATAATCTTTCAGCATGAAGGCCAAGAAGAAGCCTACTGGGCAGAAAGTGGGGGACAATGGCCAGGAACAGGGAAGAACAAGGGCAAAAATCTTGGAGCAGAAAAGGGCTATACTTTTCAAATAAATGTCAAGGCACTTCAAGTTTTATATTTAGTTTAAATTTAAGTTAAAAGGTAGACAATATGATAGAACATGATGAAAAAGATGATGGAGGAGCCAGACAATGCAGGGTGTGTGTAGGCCATAGATTTTATTCTGTGTGCATGGAGATGCCACAGGAAGACTTTAAGCTGGGTAGAGATACAATCCAATATACGTTTTTAAAAAGTGAATCTAGCCCTGGCCAAGTAGCTCGGGTGGTTAGAGTGTCATCCCCACAGGCCATTCGATTCCCGATCAGGGCACATACAAGAATCAACCTATACATGCATAAATAAGTAGAACAAAAAATCGACTTCTCTCTCTTCCTCTCTCTCTCCCGTTTTCTCACTTTTCCTTTCTTTCCCCCTCCCTCTCTCTATAGAAAATCAATATTTTTTTTTAAAAAGGTATATGTATTCCTATACAAACTTTACCACTAGGTAACCTAAAAATGTAGACAAGAAAGTTCCTTCTTTATAGAAATATTCCTGTGAATAAATGAAGATGAACTGATAAACTGATAGAATTAGAATATCCTTATTACGCAAGCTCTAATGAATTAATGAATTTAGATATAAAGCACAATGGATACTCATATCACAAAAGACACACAACCAAACACATGACTTCTGATAGAACAATACAATACCACCTATGAAGCCATCTCAGCAGTTGTTGACATGAAAGAACATGTAACATTACATAGATGCAATTAGCAAAATTCAGACTCTAACTTTATAGGACAAGCATTCTGATTTCTTCAACAAATAAACTGCAAGGAGGGGGAACATAAAAGGAAGTGAACAAGTGAGATATTAGTGAAAGGGGAATCCTATAGATATACCAAGCAATTGCAATATGTGGTTCTACTGGGGACTTGGTTCAAACAACCTGACTGCAGAAAATTATGATATTTATAAGACATTTAGAAATATACTTTTTGGTTGTTTGATGATACTAAAAATTGTTAATTTTTAAGATATGTTAATGGTCTTATGGTTATACTGTAAAAGAGTCTCTTTTAAAGATATAAATTGAAATATTTAGGAGTGAAATGATACGATGTATGGGATTTGTGTCAAAATAGAGGACGCAAGGACATAGGTGTGGTTTTCAATGAACTGATAACTATTAAAGTTGGGTGACAGGTATATGGGAGTTCATGCTACTCTCTCTGCCCATTTGTATATATTTGAAAATCTTCATAATAAAAAATCCACAACAAGGATAATATTGCCTGTATGTGCAGAATGGGTTGTGACGCCATATGAGTAGAGCAGGGAAAGCTGTGAAAGGCTGTATTGCAGTTACCCGGTAAGAGAATGCTAATGGCTTGAAACTCAATGAAATAAAATAGTGATGAGATGGATGAACTTGAAATATATTTTTAGATACAAGTGACCAGGACTTGGTGAATGACTGGATGCAGGTAATGAGACAAAGAGAAGAATCAGAATGACTACCAGTTTGGGGGTTGAACAACTGGGTGTGGGGAAGGACTGGGTTTGGAAGAATTTTGGACACATTAGATTGGAGATTCCCATTTGACATAAGAGGATGTAAACAGCAGCTGGATAAATGAGTTTTGAGTTCAGGAGAGAGTCAGAATAGACATGGATTTGGAAGTCATCGGCATATAGCTTATAGTTGATGTTGAAAGCCACGGGACACATGAGGTCACCTAGGGAGAGAATGAGAACAAAAATGCAGTCACTGGACTTATCACTGAGATGCTTGAATATTTCCAGCTTGGCAGAGAAAGAGAATCAGCCAGCAAGACCAAGAAAAAGCATCCACCAAGAAAGAAAGAAAGAAAAACTAAAGATGTGAAATCACAGATGCCAAGAAAGTGTTTCAAGAAGAGTTGCAATGTATGGGGAATGCTGCTGAGTTCAAAAAGGTTAACAAAGATGTGTCCTTGGAGATGACCTTGAGAGGAGCAATTTCATTAAGTGACAGAGATGAAGAAGCTGCATTAGTGTAGATTGAACAGTAACTAGCAAGTAAAAAAAAATCAAGAGAGAACATGGAGATTACTTTTGAGAAGCATATTGACCAAAACCTCACTGCTACTGAACTATCTGATGAGTTCTTGAGCCAAAGTCCTAACTTTAGTCCTGCTGAGCCTTAGTCCTGTTACTGTGTCCCTCACTCAAGTTACCTTGGAGTCCCTTGGCTTGGACTAGAGGGTCTGAGCACAGTGGATCCCTCACGAAACTGATGACTGAAGTCTGTTCCATCACGCTGGGACTTTACCTTACTGTTTATGAAACTGGCTATATATTTTTAGACCTTATAACTTAATGCTGTAAAATAGATGGAAGGCAGTAGATAATTGGTTAGTCTGTGTCTAAAATTTGCTAACAAAAATTACTTGAAAACTATTTCTAGATTAAATCTCACATGTAGAACAAACGAAAATCCAACCTTCTCCAACTGCAAATATAACTCAAGCATTCAGAAAGCACCCCTGGGGTATTTGTCTGTGCTGTTAATCACATTCATGAACTGCCTCACATCCAGGCGAGTCATTCTAATAACCTAAAATCATTGGCATCAATACCCCTGACATTATCAGTGGGGAATTCCTAGCTGAGATTCACTAACTTACACAAGCATCACATGATGCTTCAAAACCTCTTTGTGGTTTGATAAGATATTTTGAAACCCAAAACTTAGAATCTGTGTTGTCTTAAATATGCAGAGTATTTTTCAAAGTCTTTACTCATTCGTTCTCCAATGTTCTTTAATTTATATCAACTTATCTATGGAAATGAAAAATAATCAGTGGAGACTAAGGAGTTGTAATCCAAAAGAGTTTTAAAAAAAGTTTGAAATCCTCCCAAGGAGTACTTGCTAATGGTCAATCTCCTAGAGAGGAAAATGAAAAATATACATTAAATAGATGCATGAAAATAGATGTAGTGAAGCATGGAAAACATGTTTTAATTAAATAAATTCCAAATGCCTGTCACTGTTATTTCTGGACCTCTTTGGGAGGTTAAAACAGCATCATTCCATTACTGTCTTTTAGTTAAAAAAAGGTTGCAGCAGCTGACCAAAAGGGGAACAGAAATAATTAATATACTATAATGGCTCACAGACCTTATAACAAAGGAGGAAGTTCACCTGGCATTGTAGGGAGCTGACAGGAGAAGACAGATCTGAGCCACAGGCTGGGGAAAGCCCTCATCCTAGACTTGGAGTCCAGGAAGTGCCAGTGCACAGGCTAAAGTGGTAATGTTTTCCCACGGGTCACTTGGAGGCATGAGGTGTGGGCTCTTTCACTATATTGATAAGTCAACTTCCCTCTTCCAGCCATTCTTAGTTGTTTTGCACAATTTCCACTTGAGGTTAAACTTTTCTTCCTAAGCAAATGCTCTTTAATTGGCATCTCTAGTCATGACCCTTATTTGAGTTTCACATTAAACCCATTAATGTTTTTTCATGTGACTACCAGACACTTCCATTGTCTTGCCATCACCACAAACCATGTCTAAAACTGAGCTTTCCACCAAAAGTCGGCTTTAATTTCAGTTTGCAAATTTCTGTAAAGGGAATCATAGTTCCCAGTCTAATAATTTTGGAGTCATTTTCAGTTCCCTTCTCCCCCTCCTTTTCTAGTCATTTAGTCCTTCCTTCTCTCCTCGCTCTGCACTTTACTGTGAGCAGCACCTTCCAGGCCTTGTCTCTTTCTATTCGGTAACTACAATTTCAGGAGAGGGCTCAACTCCAATCCTTCTGCAGATCCTAGCCCAGCTGTCTTCTCCAAAATCATGGCATTGCACAAGTAAGTCTTTTAAAAGATACTTTTATAAGTTTTACTGGGATATAATTCACATGCATTAAAATTAACCTTTTAATGTGTATAATTCAGTGGTTTTTCAGTATATTCACATTGCTTCTCAGCCTTTTGGCTAAGATCAAGTGTATTATATTCACAGACTCCAGCAATCATCACCGTGATCTAATATAGAACACTTTCGTCACCCCTAAAGAAATCTAAATTCATTAGCAGTTACTCCAGATTCATCCCAACCACAAATCTACTTAGGGCCTGTATTGATTTGGCTATTCTGCCCATATCACATAAAAGGAATAAAACAATAGGTAGCACTTTGTTTTTGGCTTCTTCCACTTAGCAAGCTTTCAAGGTTCTTCCATGTTGTAGCACGTTTCAGGACTCCATTCCTGTTTATTGCCAAATAATAGTCCATTGTATGGTTTTGCCACATCTTGTTTATCCATTCATCATGTAATGGGTATTTGAGTTGTTTCCACTTTTTTGACTGCTATGGATAATGTTGCTGTGAACATTTGTGAGCAAGTTTTTGTATACATGTTTTCAGTTCTCTTGGGTATATGCCCAGGAATGGAATTGCTTGGTAATAGGGTAATTCTGTGTTTAACATTTTGAGGAAATATCAAATTGTTTATCAAAAATGTTTGCACCATTTCATATTTCCACCAGCAATGTTTGAGGGTTTTGATTTCTCCACAGCCTCACCTACACATATTGTTGGGTTTTTTTAAGATTTTATTTATTTATTTTAGAGGGGAAAGGAGGGAGAAAGAGAAGAGAAACATCAATGTGTGGTTGCCTCTCGTGTGCCCGTGACTGGGGATCTTATCTGGTCCACAACCCAGGCATGTGCCCTGACTGGGAATCAAACCAGTGACCCTTTGGTTCACAGGCCGGCGTTCAATCCCCTGAGCCATAGCAGCCAGGGCCATATTGTATTTTTGATCACAGGTATCCCGCTTTTCTAAAGTTCACTTTCCACCATTTCACTTTTACATAAGACCTACATTAGTACCTATTTTTGCTAACTAAAAGAAATCTGAAGAAGATTTTAGTTGTTTTTTTTTAAGCAAAAAATAGCATTCAGCGTTGTTTTGCAGTAGTCAGTTACACTGGCAGCTCATATCCTGAGCATTAAGGGTGGCACTGCCAAGCTCCTTCCCTGGTAACTACACTCAGCATTTCAGCATCAAGCCACCATGGCTTTGAACTGTGTCTGTGAGCATCTGTGCTTTATCTCAATTTATTTTGTGCATCTATAGTAAACAGTGTCCTAAGGTAATTACTTCTTTGCTTTATGCCGTTTTGGTTTATAAAAGGTTTCATAGGAATGCTCTACTTTCTGATGGGGAGAGGCTGTATATAGACATCCTAGTGGGTGTGAAGTTGTATCTGATTGTGGTTTAGATCTGCATTATCCTAACGATTGATGGGGTTGAGCATCTTTTCATGTACTTACTGACTATCTGTACATGTTCTCTAGAGAAATGTCTGCTCAAATCCTTTGCCCATTTAAAAATTGGGTTGCCCTTTTATTTTTAAGTTGTAAGAACTCTTTATACCAATGGGAGACTAGACCCTTATTGCATATAAATTTGCAAATACCTTCTTTTATTCTGTGGATTGCCTTTTCACTTTCTTAATAGTGTCGTTTGAAGCAGCATAGTTTTTAATTTTGATGAAGTCCAATTTATCTACTTTTTTTCTTTTGTTGTTTATGTTTTTTGGTGTTGTATCTAAGAAACTACTACCTAATACAAGGTCATAAAGATTTATTTCTATACTTCTTTTTTTTTCTTTTTAAAGATTTTATTTATTTATTTTTAGAAAGGGAAGGGAGAGGGAGAGAGAGAGAAACATCAATGTGCGGTTGCTGGGAGACATGGCCTGCAACCTAGGCATGTGCCCTGACTGGGAATCGAACCTGCGATGTCTGGTTCGCAGCCCGCGCTCAATCCACTGAGCTACGCCAGCCAGGACTATACTTCTTTTAATAACTTCATGGTTTTAGCTCCTACATTGGGTCTATGATACATTTCAAGTTAATTTTTTTATGATAGTGTGATGTAAGGATCCAACTTTGTTTTTTTGTATGTGGATTATTCTTTTCCTCATTGAATCATCTTGATACCCTTGTCAAAAATTAATTGACCCATAGTGCAGGTTTATTTCTGGACTCTCAATTCTGTTTCATTGATCTATATGCCTATCCTTTTGACAGTATTCCACAGTCTTGATTATTGTTATTTTGTAGTAAGTTTTCAAATCAGGAAGTATGAGTCCTCCAACCTTTGTTCTTTTTCTATATTGCTTTGGTTATTTTGAGTCCCTTGTACTTCAATATGAATTTTAGGATCAGCCTGTCAATATGTAAATAAGCCAGCTGTGATTTAGTAGGGATGAGTGGAATATGTAGGTCAACTTAGGGAATATTGACATCTTAATAATATTAAACCTTCCAATCCATAAACATGGGATGTCTTTCCATTTATTTAGGTCTTCTTTAATCTTTTTCAATGATGTTTTATAGTTTCCAGAGTACAAATCTTATATTTCTTTTGTTAAGTTTATCCCTAAGTATGTTATTCTTTTAAAATCTATTATAAATTAAATTCTTTTTTTAAAATTTCATCTTCAGATTGTTCATTGATAATGTATAGAAATGTAACTGGTTTTTATGTGTTAATCTTGTGTCCTGAAATATTGCTGAACTCATTTGTTAGCTCTAATATTTTTTGTAGATTTCTTAGTACTTCCTATACATAAAATAATGTCATCTGCAAATAGGGATAGTTTTGCTTTTTCCATTTGAATCTCAACATTTTTTATTTATTTTTCTTACCTAGTTGCCCTGGCTAGCACTTCCACTATAATGTTGAACAGAAGTAGAATGAGCAGATATCTCTGTCTTATTCTTGATCTTAGTGGAGGAAACACTCATTTTTTTTTTTTTACTGTTAAGAATACTGTTAGCTGTAGGTTCTTCATAGATGGCCTTTTCTTGCCCAGTTTTATCTCTCACTACTTGAATGGAAAACCTTCCTTTCGCCAAGGTGGTCTTGCTATTCTTACAATTGCCGAGTGTATCGCCACATCGATGTCATTTCCTCTTCTTCCTTCTCCTCTCTGAGCCCCATTTACCTATCTACATCTTAACAACTCTTTAAATCTTGTCCTAATACTGATCTTTCTCTTCTCTGAATTACTTCAGCATTTCTGGCCTTGATGGACCCCTTAAAGGCTAAGCGGTACACTGCTCCACTCAATTAGGCAAAAGGAAAAACAGGGCTGGTGTGTCTGTGTCCATATTGGAGAATAAGAATAATTCTGGTCAAGTTGGTAAATTACCCCTGCCTCAAACCAGAGTACCCACTCCCTGTCCACTGGGCACCAAGGCTACCCATTCTTATCCCTAGAAATCCCCAGATGTTTCCACAGTGTACAGCCATAGGACTATTACTTGGAATAATCAGAAATTTAGAGCCTTCTTCCATTGCTATGGCTAGTCCCAACTGTCAAGTACTCCTGGAGAAAAGAGATCTTATTCCTATTCTTTTTAAAAATTATTTTAGACAGAGAGAAAGGAAGGAGGAAGGGGGAATGAGGCAGGGAGAGAGAGAGAGAGAGCGAGAAACATCCACTTGTTGTTCAGTTATTTATATATTCATTGGTTGATTCTTGTATGTGCCCTGATCAGGGCTGATCAGGGATAGAACCTGCAACCTTTGCCTGTTGGGACGACATGCTAACCAAAAGAGCTACCCAGCTACGAAGAGTCTTCTTTCTTTAAAAAAAAAAAGATTTTATTTATATAATTTTAGAGAGAGGGGAAGGGAGGGAGAAAGAAAGGGAAAGAAACATTGATCAGTTGCCTCTCGCTTGCCAACTAGGGACCTGGCCTGCAACACAGGCATGAGCCCTGACTGGGAATTGAACTGGCAATCTTTTGGTTCACAGGCTGGCACTCAATCCACTGAGCCACACTAGCCAGGGCATGAGGTCTTATTTCTTAAATGAAGACAGAATCAAGGAATAAATGTCTTTATTAAAGATACCCAATTACATGGTTCAATTAAACTATCATCACACTCTTACAGATGTTCCTAAAGTGTTTGAATCAGCATCCCCCAACACCTTTATCACTCTCTAAACAGGAAACCCATTTAATGTTCCACATCCTCCATGGTGCCTATCTCCCTTCCCTTCCTTTCCCTTCCCTCCCCTTCCCTTACTTTTTCCTTTCCTTCTTTCCTGCTTGTAGTTCATACTCATTGATTGCTTTAGAATTTCATATTCCAGAACCAATCAGGCTCCAGAATTTTGGCTTATTTTCCCACTTGTCAGGAACACAACCACTTGAAACCCCCATCAGCATCTTGGTGGCCCTTCAGAGCCTGTCATCATCACATCATGGTACGTGAGGAAGCCTGCACGGACCATTGTCCAAACTAACAACAACCACCCTTATTTTTCTCTCATCCCCAAAATATTGTTTTTGCCCCCTTTGTTCACATTGATCATGTTTAATCCTTTTCATTTGAAATTATCTTTCAAGCACCTTCCATTACCGGCACCAGTGATACAGAGGGAAATTGTATCACATGGGAAATAAAAGCTAATCTTAAGATGTGCTGAGAGTATTAAGAGATGCTTAAGAGTATTAAGCATATTCTTCATGTGCTAAATACAGTTATTTATCTAGTGGATGCTCAACAACTTACAGGGATTAGGTTGGACCTTATGAAATTGATGTTTTATTGAACATAAATAATAAACAGTATTAATGTTAAATAGTTCACCTTAATACTAAGTTCTGTGTCACAAAGTTGGTTTACAAAGGTCAAGTTTGAATTATGTTATGTAAATAATCTTAATAGCATTCAGAGAGGCCAAATGTTCTTCATATAACCTTTTAAAAAAATAACAGCAGATTCAGGTGATTAGATTATTTCTCATTGTAGAGTGCCCAGACAGTACTGGACGCAAAGTATACTCTCAAGAGATGCATCTTCTAATAAGTAGGAGAATCTACTTCACATTGATCATATTTCCAACTGAAAGACATAAAGGAAACTTGAGAATATTGCTTAAAATCCTTTGTAGTAATAGTAAATGAATTAACAATAACAAATAACAAGAACAAAAGGGAAGATAAATTTATAGGCCTCATTGCTAGCAAAGGCAAGTACCTATTCTTGTCAGAAATGAATTCTCCTAAGAGTTGAGTGTTCTCCTAGAGTTCATTTATATTTCTGTCATGATCCAGTAAGTTCGAAGAGTGAAACTAAATTTCACATAGCCTACATGAGCCCTGGCACATCTAATCTGCAATCTCCACTTTTAATTTACATCTGAAAAATGAACAAATGAGCAACTACAGGGATATAAAAGGCAGGGTCATGTAAACATAGCACATAATTCTATTACACCTGATGCCCAACTCTGAACAAATAAACTCCTTTACATGTGCTGGCTTTGTATCAAAAAGGGTAAACTGAACTGCACTTCCATCCCATGGCAGACATGCAGAATCTGGCAGATAACACAGCATTCGGCACAACCCACTTACTTGAATATATGTGTGTGTGTGTGTGTGTGTGTGTGTGTGTGTGTATATATATATATATATGCATATATATATATATAAAATCACCAAATTTTTGTTTTAATGGCATTCCTTTTTAATATAAGCAAAGCAAAATGGAAATAAGACTGCAACAGATTCAAAAGTGTAGTGAAAATGTCTTCTTGGACAAAGCTATCTTAATGAAAGAAATTCTCTACGAGGCCTCCCTGATTCCTCCTCCGTAAACCACCCAAATTAGATTCACTTCACTGGCTGTCTTCATCAGATTTCACAAAACTGGGGATGATCCAAAAGAAATAAAAGGTGAGAGTTTTCCTCCAAGTAAAATGCTGAGTTTCGAACACATTCAGATTAAGTGAAGAAACTTGATTAAATCCACAATTCAAGATAATGATGAACTGAATCCTGGAACTCAGCTGCCGACACACTTTAGCATATGAATTAAATTTTCTGTTAGCTAACCCACTTAAAAAAAGTGTATTCAAGCATCTCCCTTCAGGGAATTAGCCACATGTGGAATTAACAGACTCTTGGGTCCATATGAGGCTTGCCTTGCAATTTCTGAGTTTGTTGGGAAAGTGAGTTTATTGCATTATCTTAAAATGGACACGAGGAAATTTATTTGAGCATCTGATATTCTAATGAGCATGGCTATTTAATCAAATGTGCCAACATGCACATATGTACAGGTGTGCCAGCTGTTGTTTTCATGAGTGATAAGAGCAAAAAGGGAAGTGTACGGCCAGATGCTAAAGAACAAATGCTGTGTAACAATTCTGAGACCAAATGCAAATTAAAACATAAGGCTGAATTCTTACAAGATTCCAATGTTCAACAGCCTTCAAGTGTGCTGGCTCTAGGAACTACTGAGTATCCTTTGCCATGCTTCCTGGTGAAACTGCTGAGGACATCATCATGTAAGCATCCCCAGGCCCCTCCCTCTTACAAAACTTCTTGGAGGAGACAGACGGGAAGTTCCTAGTACCTTGCCTACGTCTCAGCAAACCTAGCACAAAGAGTGACTATTTCTCAGCATAATTTTATTCTGGACTTCTCCCTATTGCTCTAAAAAGTACAGAATGACAACATGCCCATTAGAGTACCAAGGTTATCACCATAAAATACTAAAAAAGCAACTCCATGTGTCAAGCAGGATAGCCAAAAGGTATTTTTCTACATCCTTATTCCAAAAGCACTTTCTCTCCTAATCTTCAATAATTTGACTCACTAGCATATTTAATAATGTATATAAACTTCTGCAAAAATGCAAACAATATTTTTGATTTCTGTATTATTATATGCATGAAGTGTGTCTTCCCAGAAATACTCACATTTTTATGTATAAATTCAAACCTACTATGTAATAACACACACAAGCCGTTTGTCTCAAAAAACTAAATTTCAGTAAGAGAAATGGCAATGGATTCTTAATGAGAACTATACCCCCCACCTCACAAAAGAAAGAAAGAAAGAAAGAAAGAAAGAAAGAAAGAAAGAAAGAAAGAAAGAAAGAAAGAAAGAAAGAAAGAAAGAAAGAAAGAAAGAAAGAAAGAAAGAAATGCAAATTCAGAATCACGTCAGGGAACAGATTTTTCCAGTGGTGATAAAATTGTATAGGAGACAAGACTAAGAAAATTCACTCAAGTCATTGAAAGAAGAAAAAAAAGCCAAAAAACAATTTAAATGTAACCCTGGCAGCAACAGAGTATTAAGTAGCAAAGATGCCTGATAACCTACAAGTCCTCTACTTGTTCCAAATATTGATATTTCTGGACAAATACATGTTTATTTTAGAATTAGGAAAGCATATGTCTCACATCTTAAAAATGTCAGGAGCCAGTAACTAGTTTAATAATTAACAGAGTTCCCTGATCAAACTCTTACTTCAGAAAACGTGGTTCCTTCCCACATTATACCCTCCTCTTTGCAACCCAAGGCTGGGCCCTGTGACTGGCACATGGACGTCGTTGAATGAAAACCACAGTGGGTAAATTAGTACCTAGGTGAAATCTTACTCTTAAATAAAATAAAATTGGACCAGATTTTAGAAATATGAAGAGAGTCTGAGAGTCTGTTAGGTGTCAATCATTTAACCTCTCTGTAAGGGGTGTCAACAGAGCACTAATGATAACTTTCTGAAATATTTTCGATATGATATCCCACCCTTTCTTAGTTGACACAATGATATAAACGGCTTCAGGAAATTCAGCCACTCTTGTTTTTGAAAGCTAAGTCTTTATTAAAAAGAAAAAATAAGTGTGAACCGTATCTCATCTTACACTCATGTTTCAGTAGTCATTTTGCTCAGTTTTTGCAACATACCCTCAGGACAACTGAAACGGCTCAAGATAAAGAAAACAGTAACAAGAATGATAAGCAATTCCTATTTCTACTGAAATATGAAAGTATAGAATTTCTATTTTTAATTTGAAGTTTAGAAATGAAACTAAAATGTCTTTCTCATAGCTGAGTTTAAAAACCAACATTTCTTTGTACAACAAAACAAATGCAAAAAAGCTTTTTAAAAAGCAACAAGGAAAAGTATTATTGTCAGGGTCACCTAATTTCAGCAACTTCAACCCCAGTTTTCAAGCCTTAGTGTTTGGAACTAGAAGCAACCGGTTCTTCACGGTTTACTAATTTGCAGTAAAAGCTAAATGAGAGCTCAGCCTTCTGGATGTGAGCGGAACTGCACCAGGCAGGTGCGGCGACCACACTGGGAAACTAAAGGGTGGTGATGTTTTGTGGTTAACACTTGGGACACTTGAAAATATCTCCTCGATTACAGGCCTCTCAGTTACAAGAAGATGGGTCCTTTTGCTCCTGAACCTGACTCCAGAAAAGCAAATGCTCCATTTTTCTGAAGTACAAAAGACTTCCTTAAATGCAAAGCCTGGTTCTGTAGGGAGAGCAGTGCTTCTCAAACTTTAATGTGCATGTGAATGGAGAACTCATTAAAATGCAGCTTTTGATCCACTTAGTTTGGGGGATGCCTGGAATTTGCATTTCTAACAAAATCCCTGATGAAGCTGATGCTGTTCATTCATGGACCACATTTGAGTGCAAGGACACACAGTGGGCGCGTGGGTGGCTTCCCAGACCTTACCATCTACTGGGGAAATTTATAAGTGAACATGTGACCACTGTAGTTTGATTTTGTTAAGTCATTCCTACCTATTGGGAGTATATAATGTGGGGATAGTAAATATTTATTTTGATTATTTCTCTATTATAACTTCTGTTCATGAATATACTGAAACAAAGGAAATGATTCCATATGAAAAGATACAAAAGACAAATCTGTTATGAAGAGTTTCACTTAAACTTTTTTCCTTTTAATGAGGGAAACCAATTATGAAAAATTAAATCATATATTACAAGCTTTGCAACTGAAGTAAATCAAAGTGTTTCAGTAAATAAAGAGGAAATCAACACTTCCTATGCCCATTCAATGAGTTAATTAAAACTTTTTGGATGAAATCAACATTACCAGTAGTGTTCATTTTATCTTTATTTATACCTCCTGTTTTAAACAATCAGCTGAGTGAGAAGGTAGGGGTTTCCAAGTCATTCGATAAGTATTTGTTGAGCATCAAGTATGTGTTAGGCACTGGGCTGGGTGCAGAGTACAGAGAATGAATGAGTGTGGACCAACAAATAATAAACAAATGAACAATTAATTAGATATAGAAAACATCCAGTACTACCCTGCCAGGCCTGCGAGCGAGCGAGTCACTTTGGAAAGAGATTCTCCTGCCCCAGCCGAGCCTTCGGATGACTGCAGCCCTGGCTGAGGTCTTGACCGCAACCGCATGAGAGACCCTGAGTCAGACAACCCAGCCTGGCCGCTCTGGGGTGACTGACCCACAGAAACGGTGAGACACCACATGTCACTTGTTTTAAGCCACTAAGATTTGGGGTGATCTGTTATGCAGCCATGAATAACTACTACAGAAAGAAGTGGGTGAGAGGTAAGAACACATCTAATTAAAGAGAGCAATCAGGAAAGGCTTAACAGGAAGATATTTAAGCTGAGAAGGATAAAACAGAGTCAGCCCCGAGTAGAAGGTGGTGTCATTAGCTGCAAGAGGAAGAAGAGCATCCGGAAGAAGGGAACCAAATGAAAAAGGGGACCAAGTGAAGGTCCTGAAGTGTATATGGGGGCAGTGTGGCCAGGGCCTATTTCATCAGGGAAGTGGGAAAGATGAGGTCGCAGAGGTAGTCTTAGCCATGTCAAGCAGGGCCTCTTGTAAAGAGCGTAAATTATATTTGCTGGGAATCCTTCGATGGGTCTTTAGCAGAAGAATAACGTGATCTACTCTGTTTTTAAAACCTTGGTGGGGCTGCAGTATGGGAAAGGAATGCCGAGGTCAAGCCTGCTGTCTACTCTTGAGTTATTCAGAGGCTCAGGTAAGAATGACCAGGAGAGGTAAAAGTATGAGGAATGGCACAAATATGGAATTACTGTTCCTGTTACTGTTGCTGCTGTTCGTGACTCAGGCCTGGGGTGGCGTCTGCAGTGTTGCAGGGGAAGAAACGGATGGAGTGGGGAGAGCAACAGGGATCTGCTGGCCTCTGCAGGACCGCAGAGCCTTCTCCGAGGCAGCCTCTGAGCCTCATGCACTGACCTCCAAACACAGAGCGGATTATACACTTGCTAAACCTGGAATGTTGACATGGAACAAGAACGAATATTTATTTTGGGTCCCAGGTATGATTTAAAAAATATAAATTTTTAAAATATAACAATTTTTATTATGTAGATAATGCTCATTGCAGAAAAATTCTCACTCATTTTGCAGGTAATGTGTATTGCAGGAAAATTTCAAGAATAAATAAGCAAAAGTGAAGAAACTAAAATGATCAGTTAATCCAAATGCTACTCCAAGATAAACACTGTTTTCAACTTCCTTTTGGTAAGCATTCTTCTAGTATCCCCATGTCTCTATGGAATATACACTGATTATAACTAAGATTTTTAAAAAGTTTTTCTCTTCCACTATAAAAACCATAAATGCTTATCTTAGGTAGTTTGGGAGACACAGAAAATATAGGGAGACAAACACTAGCACCAATAATATGATCTCTGTTTCTTTCTGAGAATCTAAAGGGAGCTGACACCTCACCCAAGTCTGAGCCGCCACTTGACAAGTATTTGTTTCCTTAATTTCAGCCTACTCAGCTCATTCAAAAAGAAGCATAAAAGCTGAGAACTGTTCACTACAGTGGCAACATTTTTATAAATAAGCTGTGGGGGGTAGGAATAAGAAGAGGTTCTTTTTCACCACAAATCCTGACCACAGCTCTCTGTAATATATTGTACAGGCAGTGCTTGTAGAGATGGACAAACTTTTAGTAATTCACACAATAAGAATGTTCAAACTGAATTTTCAATTTCAAAACAAAACCTTTCTGGAGAAGTCTATTAAATTTTGGTTGTCCTGGTTGCCCAAGTTGCTTTCAATATGTTTCCAATGACCTTCAAGAAGTTTGAAGTAAAAATTCTTCCCTCCCTGCACATGAGCCATCCTCATTTTCATCCGACTCCCTGCAAAGTATTTTGTTGCTATCTTAGGCAATCACCCAGACCAAAGTGCTGTGGGCCCAGAGAAACTTAAATCTCAGTGATAATCTTGAATATTTTATCGAACAAGTAAAAGCCATTTACTTAATGGAAAGTATTACAATGCATGGTGCCGTTCTAATCAAGGTTTAATTCATTCGAAGGCAGACTTTCAAGAGCCTCAACTTGCATTTTGCTTATAAAAGGAGCCACTCTACAGTTAAATTGCACAGGAATTTCAACCATCCAGCCACAGTCAACCCTGATCTAGTTTTACCCCTCTGATACTACAGTTACCTTTTTGGATTCACTGGAAACATTTTTAGCCAACAAGGCCCAAAAGGGATGGATCTAAATGTACCCCACCCTGGAAGGCTGTGGTGAAAGCTGGGGATTTGGGTTGCATTATAATAAAGGAACCTGAGATGACTCCGAGGGTGTGGGGGGGAGGGAGTGGGGAGGCAAGGAACAAACAGGGTTTCATTTATATCTTTGGTTGTAAATTAGATGTTTTGTCTAGATTAAAGCCATTAGTGGTCACAAATGGAGAAAATGTGTTTGAGTGTGATATGGTTTGAATTTCTAACATGTAACTATGAATCAAAACTAGGGACAAGAGTAATATGGGCATACAGAAGAACTCAGAACCAGGGCTGTCTGGCTAAAGGTTGTATGTGGTCTCATAACAAAGGGGAAGCTAGGGCACATAGTAGGAAGCACCGTATACATGTTTATGTGCAGTTAGGGTACTACACTAAATTTATAATGAATTTTCTATGGTTCTCACCATAGCGTACGGATTCAGTCATTTCCAACGCTCATTCAGTCGTCTCCATAAATCCGCATGCTAATAAGCCCCTTCGAGTGCTGCCGAACACAAGATGTCTGGGTTGCGGTGGATGACATCAGACTACTTACAGTCAATAAGCTGTAAATGGTCCCTCTTTTCAGAATCCTGTCTTAATAAGCCCTGTTTCTATAATGAAATGAAAATTTTTCTTTCCCCAGAATTTCTTGTGGGAGGAATTTCTGTGAAAGGAATACTTGGGTGAACCAAACAAGTAAGGACAGGATGCTGGGCACGTTTAGTAACAAAAGATAGTTTCTCGACTACAACATATGATGTTAGGAAAGGAATCTGCATCGCTCCTAAGAAGGAAAAGGAAATAGAGAAGAGTGAACAAGGGAGGCTTGGGACAAGGCTATGCAAGGCAGAGAAAGAAGCCTCAGGTCGGGGCCAGGGAAGGGTCTCAAGAGGTTGGAAGTGTCGAATGTGGACCCTGATGGTCCTCTTTGCTTAAAAAGAGGTGAGTGTGCGTGTGCATGTGTACATGTATGTGTAGAGGGAGGTGATTTACATGTAATAAAAATCTCCATATTCTTATCTTTTATGAAAACCTGTGTTGCTCACTAATTGATCTGTGAGCAGAGAGAGATTCTCCTGAGTTCCAGTTCTGGGCTACAGTGGGGAATCGAGACGGCACAAATAGGCACTGACACTGAAGGAAGAAGAGGCAGTTGACATTGGGGTATTATAGTGTTACTAGTATTACTGATTATTTTACAGGGTCTGGCACAAATAACGTCCCTTTTTTTAATCACAAAATCGTAAGCATGTAATTCTGTAACATAACAATATCACACTTAAGCACACCATATGACATTGTAGGTGAAACGTTCAAATTACAACTATAAATTATTACACCCATATTATTACCCTACCCACCATACTCAAGCAGGCCTTACTTCTGTAAGGACCCTGTATTTTAGTATGAAACATTATACTGATGTCCGTAAACAAGAAATAAAAGCTAACAGCTAACAAATGATTCCTTTTCTCAATAGAAGTAGAATTGACATTATAATTCATAGATCTTCTAATCCTTTGCTGCCTTTGTCACTGGCAATGCTTACTTCTTCCTGAGTTTATGTGAATGCCATTCTTAGAGATAAACAGTGCCTCCCCACCTCCTCCCGTAGAGAAACAAAGGGCCAAGGGAGAGTTGTGGGAGGGGAGGAGAGGGTCAGGCTTGAAAGGGAGGCTGGCCATCTACAGATTAGACAAGAGGATACAGACAAGGCCCTTCCATCAAAATCCAACACAGAGGAGACACTTAACAAATGTGACCAGTTACTATTTATAGTAATAGGAACACATCAGTCCTTCTGCCCGCTTCTTTCTTTAGGGACAGGTTTTGCCCGCATCCATGATACGAGGACAGTTACCTCAAAGGCCCAAGAGAGACAGGAGTGGGGAAGAGATTACTCCTCTGCCGCCGAAGAGCCTACTGACAAGTTAAGGTGGGCTCCACCTCTCTCACTACTCCTTTTTTCCTTACCTTTAAGTTTGGCTGAATGAAGCCTGCAGATTTCTTGGCAATTAGACCGAGGTTTCTCAGTTGCAAAGCGATCTTTGATAGATGCCTCTAACTGCGTCAAAGTGGCAGGAGCATTTCTCTCAGCATTTAATGCTAATCTTCCCTGTCATCTAGGCATAGATAACTACACAATCATGTCAGGAGGCCCCAACATAAATCCACCAGGGTTTTAATTACTCTCCAGCGACAATGTCTTACACAAAATCAGAGAAATGAAAACCCAACCTGTGAGTCTCTATCCGTGTGTGTGTGTGTGTGTGTGTGAGAGAGACAGAGACAGAGAGACAGAGAGAGACAGAGAGAGACAGAGAGACAGAGAGAGATGGCTCAGGCTATCAGGCTAACCCCAGCCCAGCCAGGGCATCATTTCTGTACTATGACGGAATAAGATCAGGAATCCACACCCAGTTCAGGGTGTGAGACAGCACTGCACTCCATAGGTTTCGTCAGGAGAAGGGATGATTTTGTGTTGGCATTGCTTGCATCCTTGCTTCTTCCTCTGAGGGCACATAAATCTTGGTTACAAGCTTCAGCTGCAGTTAGACACAGCTGGGTTCAAATCTCAGTCTGCTGCATCCTCCGTTTCATCCCAGGCAATCTCCCTAATCCTTAAACTCTTTTCTTTTTAAAGATTTTATTTATTTATTTTTAGAGAGAGAGGAAAGGAGCGAGAAGGAGGGAGAGAAACAACAATGTATGGTTGCTTCTCGCATGCCCCCTCCTGGGGACCTGGCCCTCAACCCAGACATGCCCTCTAGTGTGTACTCATGTGCCATGACTGGGAATCAAACTGGCGAATGACCCTTTGGTTCACAGGCCCGCACTAAATCCACTGAGCTACACCAGCCAGGCATAATCCTCTACATAGGGAGGATTTTAATCTGTACAAAGGAATCAAAACCTTATGTATGGCATAAGATTGTTGTGAGGATTGAGCAAGATCTTCTATACGAAGCACAACACATAGTATATAGTAAATGCTCAATAAATATTGGCAACACCAGGAGAAATGTAGAGGGAGTTCCTATCTCTGTGCTGCAAAGCACAGGCAGTTATGGGGGTCCAAGTGTCCTCTCTCCCACCCAGGACTCTGGTTAGGTGAACTGAAGATGATCATCTTATTTCCCATGTGTGCCAAATAGTAAACACAGTGAACCAACATCTGCAGACCTCACAAATTCAAAAACAAACCCCTGCAAATTCATTTCATATGTAATTTCTATAAACCTAGGGTCTCAGATGATCCAGTCTCATAGGTTATCCCTTTCAAAGAAATAGCCCAACAACCAAAGGTAATTAAAATAAATCAAATTATTTATTTAGGTTCCTCAGATTCCACCAAAGGCTGACTCAGACAATCCACTGACATACTTCTTAATGTCCCTTTGCTTTCCTCTTGAACTCCATTAAGCTGTTCAGCTGCACTGGAACCTCTCTCTTCAATGCCCCAGAATTCTGCCCAGTGGCTTCACTGTTTTCCAATCCACTCAACTGTCCCCTGCCCCCACTACCTTTTTATTAGACACAGCAACTGCGCCTCTCGCAGAGCCAGCAGGTCTCCGTCCCACTTAAGAGCAGACAGGGGAGGCAAAGTGAGTGAGTTGAAACACAATTCTGTTTAGCAATCATGCAAATGAGACAGCTCTACAGACTCATGCACATGGGTTTTGTCTCTGCACAAACCTTTCTTCTTCATCACTCTTAATTCACGACTTTATCGGCACATATGAAGAGGCACAAAAACCTTACCAAATTAGGAATGTATGTTTCCTGTCTCTCCTTTGCTTTGTCTTAAAGAAAAAAGAGAATAAGGTCATTAAGTTGTTAATAATAACTAATTCTACTATTAACGCCACACTGAGACAAGTCATTTGAAGAAGGATGGAAGGGAAACTACAAGGAATGACTGGGTGCTGCCAAGTAGCTGATCTGTTTTCATAAAACACTTCAGACATAAGTGGTGTCTGTGTGATGTGGAGGAGGCTCTGCTCCCCCTCCTGTAGACGAAGGAGGGCAGGGAAATGCAAAGCACGTGGTAACTGTCAGGTGTCTAGATATGGGGCCACTGCCCTCTAGTGTGTACTCTAAAATTCACAAAATTCCTTTATCCCTGTTAATCAGAGATACCAAAGACAGCAGAAAACAGAATAAAACATGAATCCCTGTTGAACTACATAATGGACTCATTTAAAAACAACTTAAATTAGTACGAGAGTGAGATCCAATGGCTTCCCACCACCTCACTATCTGTTGGGGCCCATACCCTTATCAGGCCCTAAAAATGGCTTTGTTGTTCCAGTCCAACAGATTGCCAAAAGGGCAGAAGAGATGGTAAACATATTTAACAACTGCTTTGTCACAGCCACTGGCATTCAGAACAGAGACCCACAAATTGCCAGCTGGCAGCCATCCTGGGGGCCCCTGCAGGGCCAGCATCACCCCTTACAGGCAGATGCATGGGGTGGGTGGGGGACTGGGGGTTCCTAGGAGATGGGACTGGGTAGCCAGGAGGACAGGAGGCATGGAAAACAACTTTGCCAATACTGGATTGGCCAAAAAGTCCGTTATGTTTTTTCTATAACATGAAAGACACATTTATCATTTTCACCAAAAACTTTATTGACTTCGATATCCATTCTGAGTATGCTGGCTAACTCCTGATATTGGTTTCTAATGGGTAGAGGCCAGGGGTGCTGCTAAACATCTTCCAATGCATAAGACAGCCTCACAGCAAAGAATTATTTGTCCAAAATGTCAATAGTATCAAGAAACTTCACAAACCACTTCTGACATGTTTGATCACACGGCTTCTTCTCCATACCCTGCACAAATCTTTTTTGTGTTTCAATTGTGTTTTTACTTTTCTTGAAGTCACAAAGCATAATAGGCCAAAAATGTATTTTCTTACATCTTCAATATTAAAATGGATGCACAAAAATTCACCAATTTTGATAAGTTCTTTAAAAATGTATGTTGATATTACAGCTATCGCAATATAATCTAACAATTGTTTTTAATGATGTTAAAGACAAGTAAGCACTATTAGAGCCATCTTACATGAAAAACGTAATGAACTTTTTGGCCAACCAAACGTTTTAACAAATGATCAGCTGTACTAAGTGTCATGGCTGAACATTAGCTCTGTAGCGGGGATTAGAGGACAAGAGAATAGCAACCCAGTACCGCCCAGCAGAGCAGAAAAGAGACCCAGGGTCCTACCCCAAAGACCCTAAAGGGAGGACGCAGGAGTCCTCATTTCCCACCAGGAGCTGTCCCTTCTCTTGCCAACAATGAGGGACATCCCCGGGTCCAGGGCAGTGGCATGAAGTATATCAGGAAACCCACCTTCTAACCTCAGTTTTCCTGCTTCTCCCTGTGTGACTTTAGGCAGAATTTTGGTGTGGGCCTCCATATCCCCATCTTTTAAAGTGAGAGGTTAGACAAAGGTTTTTTAAGAACCTTTCATCTCTAGGTAGGAATTATTATCCTTTTTCATAATCTGGTATTCCCAAATGAATTCTACATACAAGATTATTCAGCATGGAGAGAGTTGCCAGGCCGCTCTGAGGCACTCTCCCCTTGAGAAGGTAGCCCTGCCATCCTTTTTCCTCCACCAGACTTGGTAGTCCATGTGAATGTCTCACGTGTCATTCATAATGCCATGGACACTGCAATGCTGGTGTCTGTGTCAGAGAAGGGGAACAACAGATGTTTCTCTTTCTCTAAAGTCAATAAATTATAATTTAAAAAAAAAAATTGACATCCAGAGGGGACTTCCGGCCAAGATGGAGGCATAGGTAGTCGCACTGTGCCTCCTTACACAACCCAAACTAAGGACAACAAAAATTGAGAAACAAAAACCAACCAGAACAGAGAGAAATGAACTGAATGGAAGTCTGACTACCGTACATCCAGACCAGTAAGGAGGGGCAGAGTCGGAGGCCAATGGAGAGGGGTTGAGGGGTCCCAGCAGGAAAGAGCGGTGTCTGGCAGACGCGGGCGTGCAGGGTGCAGATGGCAACTGGCGGACCCCAGAAGCACAGGGGCAGCTGACTGACCGGTGGCAGACCCTGGGCGTGGGAGGCAACGAGCAGACTCAGTGTGCCGCAGCCACACGTTCGCGTGCACACAAACTAAGCGAAAACGGGCAGCGACACAGACCACGCGGCCCAGGGACCCAGCACCTCCGGGAAACAAAGCCTAAGAGCACCAACTGAAAACACCTGTGGGAACTGAGGCCGGGAGATTCTCTCAGCCTCACAGGAGACTCCTCGGTGAAACCCACAGAGTCCGAGAAAGTACACAAGCCCACCCGCCCAGGAGCCAGCACCAGAAGGGCTCAATCTGCTTGTAGGAGGCTGCAGGGGGGACTAGAGTCCTAGAGAAAGCGGAGCAGGCACCATTGTTCCCTCTCAGACCCCGCCCCCACATACAACGTCACAACCTAGCGACTGGGGTGCCCCACCCTGGTGAACACCTAAGGCTCGGCCGCCCATACGTAACACCTTCAACCAGACCAAAGGAAAATAAAAAATAAAAAAGATGGCTCAAACAGAATTGAAAGCCCCAGAACCATTTTTTTTTAAGTGACCAAGAGATAGCCAACCTATCAGATGCACAGTTCAAAGCACTGGTGATCAGGATGCTCACAGAATTGGTTGACTTTGGTCATAAATTAGATGGACAAATGCAGGCTACAATACGAGAAATGAAGGAAAACGCACAGGGAACCAATAGTGATGGGAAGAAAACTGGAACTCAAATCAATGGAGTGGGCCAGAAGGAAGAAAGGAACAACCAAACAGAAAAGAATGAAGAAACAAGAATTCAAAAAAATGAAGAGAAGCTTAGGGACCTCCAGGACATCTTTAAATGTTCCAACATCCGAATTATAGGGGTACCAGAAGGGGAAGAGGAAAAACAACAAGTGGAAAAGTTATTTGAACAAATAATAAAGGACAACTTTCCCAATCTGGCAAGGGAAATAGACTTCCAGGAAGTCCAGGAAGCTCAGAGAGTCCCAAAGAGGTTGGACCCAAGGAAGAATACACCAAGGCACATCATAATTACATTAGCCAAGGTAAAAATGAAGGAGAGAATCCTAAAAGCAGCAAGAGATAAGGAGATAGTAACCTACAAAGGAGTTCCCATCAGACTGTCAGCTGATTTCTCTAAAGACACCTTGCAGGCAAGAAGGGGCTGGAAAGAAGTATTCCAAGTCATGAAAGGCAAGGACCTACATCCAAGGTTGCTCTATCCAGCAAAGCTTTCATTTAGAATGGAAGGGCAGATAAAGTGCTTCTCAGATAAGGCCAAATTAAAGGAGTTCATTGTCACCAAGCCCTTATTATATGAAATGTTAAAGGGACTTACCTAAGAAAATGAAGATTAAAAATATGAACAGTAAAAAAAGTCTTCAAATTCACAGTTAGTAACAACCATACCTAAACCAAAAGCAAACTAAGCAAACAACTAGAACAGGAACAGAATCACAGAAATGGAGATCACATGGAGGGTTAGCATCAGGGAAGTGGGAGGAGGAGAGACGGGGAAAAGATATAGAGAATAAGTAGCATAGACAATAGGTAGAAAATAGACAGGGGGAGGGCAATAATAGTATGGGAAATGTAGAAGCTAAAGAACTCATGACACATGGACATGAAATAAAGGGGAGAAATGTGGGTGGGAGGGGGTGGGCAGGGTGGAGGGGAGTGAAGGGGGAAAATGGGACAACTGTAACAGCATAATCAATAAAGAAAGAAAGAAAAAAAAATTCGACATCCTAAGAATGTTTTTCACAAATTTTAAAATATTTTTTTGGCCCTGGCTGGCATAGCTCAGTGGATTGAGCGCGGGCTGCGAACCAAAGCATCGCAGGTTCAATTCCCAGTCAGGGCACATGCCTGGGTTGTAGGCCACAGCCCCCAACAACTGCACATTGATGTTTCTCTCTCTCTATCTCTCTCTCTGTCTCCCTCCCTTCCCTCTCTAAAAATAAATAAATAAAATCTAAAAAAAAAGTAAATCTTTAAAAAAATATATTTTTCAAGTTTAAAAAATAATAAAGCAGAGTGCTACTGCTAAAACACTAGTAATAAAATGTAATTTTAAAAATTATTTTTACCTTTTCCTTAAAATTGTTAAAAATTCTATTTTATATACATTTATAAAATGTACAAAATATTTTGTTACAGGTAATGTATGATAACGTATATACTTTATATATAAATGAATATTTGTTGTATGAAAAAAAGATTATTCAGCATAAATTTTAATGACAACATCTTTGAGGCAGCTCCTACCTAGCTCATAAAAAACTGCTTGGTAAAGATCTTGAAATGTGCTTGAACAATCTCATTTCTTAAGAACTTTTAAAGTTTGTGTTTCCAAATTTTATCCCAACTATATCCAGTTGTAAGGAACTCTCAAGATTCACTTTTGATGATTTGATAAGGAAAACAGCGCTAGCAACCACTGTCATTTACTGAGCATCCATTTGCATGAGGCACTGGATTCAGTACTTTCTCTGCATTGTTGTGTTTCATCCCTATGACAACCATGTGACGGATGTATTATTATCCCTATTTCATGAGAATGCAGAGGCTGAAAGAGGTTAAGTGACTTGTCCAAAGTCAGAGAAAAGAACATACATATAGTGTATGTCACTAAAATCCACATCCTTTGTTATTCAGCCACAGGGCTTCCTGCATGCCAGGGTTCCCATCAGGAAATGGAGAAATGTGAAAAACAAAAGCAAATGTGAATTCTTTCATGAAGTTATTATTTTTTCATTTATTTACTTACTTAGAGATACCTACTTACTTTTGGTGCCAAAAAGTCCTTTCATAAAATGGTGGTGATATTAGACAGTAGGTAGATTGGCTTTTGATTTTTGGCAACATAAAAAGTTGACAAATTTCAGTCTTTTGAAATGTTACCAGTCCATGAAATTGCAATATCTAGGATCCACTGTCCTCTTGTAGCACAAACATGTATCATGCTGGTATTACGTTCGTTGCCAAGATTAAAAGCTCCTGAAGGATGGTATGCCTGCCTTTTGCATGTCTGATTGATGATAATTTGTTGGTAAGGAGAGTCATATTATCTCTCCACACTCTGAATAGACTATAGGGGAGAAAGAAGGAGACTCCTCTGGCCATTATACACGTTACTCAGCCCTTCCATTTGTGACAAAGACACAGAGGAAACAAGGCAAGTAAAGAGCAGAGGGGCCAAAGGAACAACAGGGAGCCACTCCCCTACAAACCCAGTCACTTAACTACACAGCCTGTCACTGCAGGTTTTGCACTCATAGTAATAATAGTAACAGCAACAATCAATCCTTTAAGAGCATATTCATTTTTACAGATAGAGAAAACTGCCATCAGATGTAAGGTTTGTCCCAAAAGGAGTATTGTGATTTCAAGAGGATGTGAGAACTTCATCTTGAATTTAGGACTGAAGAATATTTTAGATATCAAAAAGTACTTGTGAAGACTTTTTAATAACTCAGTCTTTATAAAGTTCGCCAAGTGGTTAAACCAAAACAAAGATGCTGATCTATCTTGCCACTACTACACATACTCCTTATTTATTTTCACACAATTTGAAGTCTTTCTGTATTGGCTGAAATGTGTAGACTTGACATGTTTCCTAAAGTAATATAACTATGGATTCTGTATCAAATAAAGTTCAGTTAATGATGAATTGTATTAATAATTATGATCATATAGATTTGTATGGCAAGAGACACCGCTTTAATTCAAATTCCAGCCCTCAGATGTTATAGCCTAAAGAACAAAAGGTGCTCATACTACTGGATAAACAGAGTTCGAAAACTCCCTATGTCTGTTTTTTTAAAAATTCACTTACTCTTACTGCCACAATACATAATTGTTTTGTTTTGCTTCTTTAAAAATGTAAATCACTTAAAAACAAAACAAAACTGTAAGCATGAAATTCAATCAGAAAATGGGCCAAACTGGAGCCAGCTTATCCACAGGATTCTAAAGGCAGCTGGCCTGAGCAGCAGGACACAGCAGGCGGACGCCACTGTCCTCACCTGTGCAGAAAGGAGGCCGTGTCAGCATTTGAAATATCGGGGAAAACTCACCCGACAGTGCATCTCCCCAGAGACTGCTGGCATTTCAGATGGCTAACAACACAAAGCCTAATGTGTTTGTCTCTATCCAACCAAATTTATTTATTTATTGAAATTCAGCTTCAATTACTTGCAAGTGCCAATTTGAGATTCTGAAAATTTTTCATTCACACCATATTCTAGAGCCTTCTGTAGCCACTCTGAAAAATGAAGTATTTTATTTGTATTGCCCCAATTCTATGAAAATGTAAAGGGTAATAAGCATGCCCTGTGCTTAATAATTTCTTGCTCTTAATTTTGAACAATGCCCAGCAGAGAGTGCTCCCGGAACTGCACTGCTCCTATCATAAAGTCAGGGCACATCCTCTTGACCAAAGATTTCAGTATTGTAGTCCCAAGTCTGGCAAGTGCCATGATTGTTATAGCGTCTTACAATCACAAAAGGAGAAATAGAAAGTTCCCTATATTAAAAGCAATTCAGGGAGCCCTGGCTGGGTGGCTCAGTTGGTTGGAGCATTGTCCAGATAAGTCAAGGTTATGGGTTCCGTCCCCGGTTGGGGCATATACAAGAATCAACCAATGAATGGGTAAATACATGCAACAACAAATCAGCATTTCTTTTTTCTTCCCCTCTCTTTTCCCCTCTCCCTCTAAAATCAATCAATAAAATTAAAAAAAAAATCCAAGAAATTCAGGGATGCATAAAAAATTCAGGGATACGTTAGAAAAATGATGAAGACCTTTTAAACGAGGAGAGATGGGGAGATGAATAATGATTAACTTTTCATCAGCTTTCTGTATTGGTTCAGTACTTTATACCTTGTGCATGACTTCTTTTATAGCATGATTGCATTGAATTAACATCAATTAATTCCTTTATTAATAAAAACTTAAAAAGTTGAGCCCTGGCTGGTGTGGCTCAGTGGATTGAGTGCCAACCTGCAATCCAAAGGGTCGCGAGTTCAATTCCCAGTCAGGGCACATGCCTGGGTTTGGGGCCGGATCCCCAGTAAGGGGCACATGAGAGGCAACCACGCATTGATGTTTCTCTCCCTCTCTTTCTCCCTCCCTTCCCTTCTCTCTAAAAATAAATAAATAAAATCTTTTAAAAAATTTAAAAGGTTGATAATGAATACTTTAAAAAAACAAGTTGCATGGGGGAAGGGATCTATCAAGAAACTGACATTTTGTTCAGCAATTTGTCAGTGTGGTAGCTAGAAAATAAAACTTGGTTATGTTTTATATTTTATAATACTTAAATATGTCACTACTCAGATTCAATAACATTATAATTTCTTCTTGCACTCTTCCCTGAAATACAGATCTTAGGAGAGAAAATCCATCAGAGAAAAGGGTATATATCTTTCTCATTGCATCTCTTCTCTGTCGACCTAAAATGCCTATCATTGCTTTGCTCATAGCTTTATAAATAAGGCTCAGCTTATGCTGGAAGTTTTGCTGCTGCTCTGGGGCAGCTTGGCATAATGTCAACCTAGCCAAGCTGGAACTAGGCTCCCTGAGTTCTCTTTCCTGTGTGGTTCTGTGTGGTCATGAGAAACAGTCTACATGAAATTCAGAAGGTGGAAAGGAAGAAGTCATATTTTTGTATGCTCTGAAACTTGTTGCTCATCTGCCACTCACTTGTGTGGTGAAGCAGGCTTGCTCCAACTCTCGCCTGGTCTCCTCCTTCAGCTGCGCTGAGTCCTGGGCCAGGTGTGTGTGCAGCTCTATACCAGTGGACGCCAGCTTCTCCTGCAGGTCACCCACAGCATCGAGGGTGGACACGGTGAGAGACAGAAGCAGGTTCCAGTTTGTTCTCCTTGATCCCAGTGTGTCCCATGCATTTCAGCTTGTCCTTGCTCTCCTCTACATCTAGCCCTCCTTCTTATCCGCTCATCTGCTAGACTTACAGTAACTTCAGGCTCAATACTAGATGCACAATTAACAGCCCGAACAGACTGCTCTACCAGCTTCCACATTTGGCTAAGATCTATACCTTATAATAAACCCTTTCCTCTATACATGTGTAGCCATTCTGCTTCTCAGATACAACTCTGATTGCTACAAAGCTTCTACATACATCATCTTCTTGCCTTTGTGTTTTGAACTGTATGTCAAGCCTCAAAGCCATACTATCCACTGTCTTCGGAAGGAGAAGAAGCAAGTATTTGGTGGTAGAAGAAAAGGAAGAGATGCTTAGAATGGTAAAAGCTTATGAGAAGCTCCCTGAAATTTCTCAATTCTAAAAATGCTGTTCCAATTATTAATTTATTGCTTCTTATCTCCAAATCCGCCTTTGCATGCTCTGCTTGTGAAACTGAAGATGGATCCAGTAAACATTTCCCCTTTGTCCACTGGGGGCACTGGAGGGACACTGGAGGAGAAGGGAATTCTCTTCCAGGTTCTGTTGTGCTGGCCAGCTTGTTCCTGTGGTGGGTGGAAGCCAGCAGCCCAGGACATCCAGTGGTGCTCACCCCTAGGGATTTTCGGTTGCACCATTTGGGAGACTTCTCAGTGGGTTTTGCCACCACTGCAGTAGGCAGCTTCCCAGGGGATTCCTCAGGCACCTCGGTGGGCAGTTTCCTTAGTGATGCTCAGTGAGTCTTGCAGAATCCCCCACGGATGACATCCTAGCAAGTTGGGCTGACATTCCAGAGGGCTGGTTTCCTGCTCTCCAGCCCTGGTCTGTGGCATCTCAGTGAACCTCTCTGCCACCCAGTGGGCCCCTTTCCGTGTGGTCTGGTGAGGAGAGGGTCCTCTCCTACATCTCTTTCTTCCTCGGGTACCGTGTCTCCACATTGGAGGGAGTGGTTGCTTTTACATTTGCTGCTCCTGTATTCATTAGAGTTTTCTTTACTTCTCAGTAGGTGACCCCCTGCTACTAGTTAATAAAATTTTATGTTAAACTTTTCCTGTGCAGATTACTGTGTGCGTTCTGTCTCTAAACTAGATATTGATAAAATTGCTTTTGCTCTTAAAAGTTAAAAAAAAAAAGAACAGAACTTAATTTTATTAGTTTAGCATTTGGCTTAGAAGGAACATAAATTATTTTCTATGTGAGTATGTATGGGAAGGCATTGCCCAAGTGTGCAGTCTAGAGAGGCTATTTGCTTTCTTTGGCCACCGATAAGGAATGTATTTCTCAGACCGGGCTCCATGGGCCCCTGTGAGCAGACCCTGCATCAACTGTTGCTATGAAAGAACCAACCCTAAGCACAATGGAGAAATCGATGATCATTTACTACTTCTCACATCTGACTGGGGGACTCCGTCAGTCACATGACACACGATGAAAATACCAGAAAAGTGGAGAGGTGGGGCTCACAATGCACTCTACCACAGGGTCCAAAACATTATCAAGGGTCTGTAAGTGTAAAGAGTATTTTAATTTTTTTTCAATTCAGTGAGAAAATAAATAATGTAATCGCCATCACAGGACTTCAATGCCTGTATTTGAACTTATGGGCCTGTTCTCACCAAGGGACCATCTTAAGTGAGTATGTACAACAATCTTTATTTCTTTGTGGAGTTATAGCTATTTTTTTACTTATTCATTGTGTTCCAATGAACAGTCACCATCATCGACGATGTGCTTGTCATAAGCTTTTATAGACATATATACAGAAAAGTGTGCAAACTTTAAGTGTGCAGTTCATGAATTTTAGTAATGTGAACACTCCTGCCCAAGCTGGGTGTTTGACATTTAAAGGATTGTTTCTTACACTAGCTTTTACAGAGGTCATCTCAGACAGTTACACCAGGCCCAAAGTTTCACCAATGACACACAGAGAAAACCGGGTTCTGGGAAGCAGGGTGTGAGCTGGCCTCCGACCGGGAGAGCTGGAAAAACAGAATGAAACCCAAGAGGTTACTGAAAAAGGCTAAGAGCCACACAGAGGTAGGAAACAGCCAACTCTGACAGTTTTCAATGGTAGGTTTGCTGCCGAAAACTTGTGGGCCACGAAACCTGAATCTCTCACAGCAGGTGCCACTAAATTTTGATCAATGTGTTTTGATGAATGCCAACTTTGATCAAAATAAATTTGATGAATTGGTTCTTGCTATAACCCACACTGCTCTTGCATGTTTGTTTTGAACAAGGCTGAGCTGATACCACACAGAGGAAAGTCCAACTTGCTGCAAGTCCTGTGTGACAGCACAGCCTGAGTCCAAGCCCACGCCTGAGGAAGATGCCATATTTACTGATGCTTGCCTAGTGTCCTGAGCAAGGCAAGGTTAGGATAGGTAATGGTTCCACTTAAACTATGCAAGAATGTCCTTCAGGGGTGACCCAGCAATGGACAGTGCAATACGTATGGGTGCTTTTACAGATTACATGAGACACAGGCATACCCTAGTAGTAATTGTGTGTGTGTGTGTGTTTAATACACTTTAAATTTTATAATAGTGTTAGATTTATAGAAAAGTTGCAAAAATAGGACAGAGAATTCCTCACACCCAGTCTCCTCTATTATTAATATCTTACATTATTATGGTGTAGTTGTCACAGTTAATGAACCAACATAGATATATTACTAACTAAAGTCCAGAATTTATTCAGGTTTCCGTAGTTTGTACCTAGTGTCCCATTTAGGGACCACAGTGCATTTAGCTGTCATACCTTCCTAGGCTCCCGTTAGCTGCACCAGTCTCTTTTTCTCAGACTTTTCTTGCTCTTGATGTCCTTGCCAGTTTCAAGGAGTGCCGGGCAGGTATTTTATAAAACGTTCTTTAATTGGGATTTGTCTAATGATTGTATTTTAATTATTGCTGGCTTATATGGAATTGTTAGTTCCTTCAGACATGACCCAAAAATGTCTGCATTAGAAAGTGTTCCTCAAACATGAAACATCTGAGAACCACTGCTCTACATCAAAACAGACTGTAAATGTACATAAGATAAGTGAAGCTGTTAAGATACTCATTCTACCATTCAAACTTCAATGTCAAGAAGCAAGGTAGGTTTATGGACCTGTCCTACAATGATTGGACAGCCATCTCAGTTTATAAACTGAGTGCATGTCACCCCAAACGGTCCAGGCCATCAGCCACCCACCCTCATTCTGCAGAGCTAACTCAGAAGGGAACACAGTGGCTTTTTACCCAGAGGTCCTCGTGGTAATGGTTCATCCTAAAGGGAAAGGGAAGGTTAAACTAAGCAAAATTACATTCTAAGTTGTGCCATAGTTTTCAACAGAAAATATTTTAAAAGTACAAGCAGAAACAAAATCAAACCTACTGTGCTCTTTGGTTTTCAAATGAGAAAAGTCCAAATTAGAGAACAGAAAGGATTATATACTATTAATTTGTAATGTCTGGAAACATAGAAGTATTCTAGTTGTGGAAAAGCTATTACTGATATTCTAGTAATTAAGTCTAAGTTAGAGACCAAAAACACTTTAGGAGTCCATTCTGCTCTTTCTTCATAATGAGTAAGGTCACCAGCCATAAGTGTTTGGAGCATTGAACATTATTGGCAATGCTGGAACCAGTACAATGCTTATTAGATAATTAAAATGACAATATCCAGTATGTCCCTTGGAGCTCGAAACTAAAATATTTGCAGTGGAAATACACACAGGCCTGAAGACGCGTTCTGTGAGCCGGAACGTACTCACCGTGTTGGCCAGTTCTAGATAGCTTCCTCCCACAGAGCTGCCGAAACGAGGGGCCTGTGTGAGCAGTTTGTGGAGGGCAGCAGCCTGCTGGTGCGAAGAGCTCCCGCCATACTCGAGAAGCTTCTGTAGGGCCGACTGACTCTGAAGGTCTGGGCTGTGGAGGTCCCTGGCACCCGAGTCGTATTCCCAGCTCTCCCTGGCTGCTGATACGGCTCCTAGGAGAAGCAGGGAAAAGAAAAAGATGCTTTCTTCATTAGCCTGTGGGTGGCCAGTGGGCAATGATTTGGAGCCTCCTAATGCTTCCTTGTGCCAGCTAGTTGGAACCCATGTGGTGCTTGGGCTGCATGCTAAGCACTTTTCTTTTTCAAATTAACACACGGGGAGCCCAGAGATAAAAGCAGTTTTAGGCAAAGCATTCAGAAATAACTATCTGATGAGTATGTGCCCCCACAAAGAGAAATGTTTAGCACAAAAGCACTGGAGAGCCAAGAAAAGGGAAGCCGGGTCAGAGCCACATCTGTCTGTGATTTACAGAGTTACTGGATGATGAGGCTTCTGACTGTAATTCCTTTTCTAGCTGAATAAGAAAGAAGCAAGAGAAGAGATAGAAAGTTAAGATATGACACTTTTATCATAATTTTCTATTGTTGGTGTACTGTCACCTGGAAGGAGCTGTAGGAGGCTGGACTGTATCTGCCAGTGAGGAGCAGCCTTGCGGCTGAGCCCTGAGTGATAGAATGTGAACAGAAGTGATAAGGACCATTGCAGGGCCTGGCTCATAAGCCCCCCAGTGTGTGATTCTCCAAGCCCTTTGCCTTCGGGCCTTGTTCAAATGGGCACGGTGCCCTGGGAAGCCATGTGGTACAGATGGTGAAGCCACACATGGAAGATGTCAGGGCCCCTGAATTCTCTCCTACAGCGGGGCTGTCTGCTCATCCCAGGGACCCTGTTTTGACTTTATATGATTAGGAAAGGAAGACTTCTTTTGTGTTTGATTCACTGTATAATTTTGGTTTGTTTGTGAGAGCAGCTAGTATTACCTTAAATATTACAGCAGATTGCAACCTAATAAAATATGCTAATAATTATAATACGCTGGGAAAGTACAATAAAAAAGTGGACCAAAAGAGGAGGTATATAACCCAGCCTCCTGGAGATGGGTGGGGAATGTCTGAGGAAAGCTTACTGAAGGAGAAAGCCTGACACTCCTCACTCCTGCTAAAAGAAAGTAGGTTTCGGGTGAGGCCTGCTCCTTGTGTTGCTGGCTACTCAGTAGAAGTCCTTGTGGATACAGATAGTGGAGCCTGGCTCACGTCTCCCTCGGCTGCAGGAGAGGCTGGGAAACTTTTTTCTGGCTGCCACCTTGGGGAGGTGGGATGTGTAAGAGAGACCTTTTCTTAACACAAGGTCAGAAGGTCTGAGCAGCCAGAAAACACAACAAAGGCGTGTGCACTGTCACTGTGCCTGGTGCTGCGAGTATAGTGGTGAGTTCAGTAAGCCGTGGTCCCTGCCCGCGGAGTTTTCATTTTGGTGAGTCTTTAAAACATGGCTTTTTTGGGGAAAAGATCATTAAATTTTATTTTTTAATTACAGTTTACATTCCATATTGTTTTGTATTAGTTTCAGGTGTAGAGCATAGTGGTTAGACAATCATATACTTTACAAAGTACTCCCTAATACATGACTTTTAATGACAAAAAAGGGACTCATTAAAATGATTCATTTTGTACTATGAAATGAGAACACACACAGATAACTATACAATTTACCTGAGTATAAGTATATATATAGTAAACTGCAAATTAAGTACAACAGGTTCTGATATAAATTTCCAATGTCTCCTAACTGGATACTGGTGAACTGAATCCATTTGATTTGGGAACTGTCTTGTCTGGGACCACTTCAGATGGCCCTCCTTCACTGTTCAGGTTCTGGTGATCTTCGGTCAGTCTGACCCAGCACTCTTCTTGTATAGTGCTGCACAGTAGGGGTGACAAGTTTCTGCATCAGTACAGACAGGTCTGTGGTTCTGTTTGCAAATGCTCGACTTTGTTTTAATATGAAAGCCTGTCAACTGTATCGCAGGGGCAGTTTTGCTTTCCATCAACACAGACTGCACAATGCCACTCCTTCGTCCCCCTGCTCCTTCGAATGGTGTCTGTCCTCTGCCGAGCTGCCTCATAGTCTCTGTCCTGGCCCCAGCAACGTGAGAAGACTGATCGAGGCCAAAGTTGAAAAACGGGTTGAATCACAGATGGCTTTCTACCTCCTACATAAGACAAATAAGCGCAGAGTTGGGCCCTGGCCTTTTACGTTTCACACAGTATCCCCAGTACCTTGCACATGGCCAGTGACATGTCAGGCATTTAATAGCCATTATCTGAATGGATTGCTGAATTATCCGTGGTTGTAGAACCACAGAGTTTCATTTCTTAAGTGGGGAAAAAGCAACATGGAGATTAATTTTGAAAATCAAAATAAATTAGGCACTTGAACTTTTTCAGTACGCAAACAGGGAGCCTCATTTGCAAATAATAAAATACAACAGTTCTGGGATAGACGATCCAAGGAAGCTTCATTTGAATTTATTATGCTTTATTAACAGACCTAAACACAGTTTCTGGCAGAGTCACATAGTCAGGTTAGCCAAGTTTCAGGTTAGTCAGCAAGATCAAAAGGCCCTGACACTATTACCCTAACACTTTTGGCTGAAGTGATGCTGAGGAACTCGAATCTTTTGCTAAGGAGCCAAGTCAAATCCTATTAGCATTCATATAAATAAGCTTGAAACAGGGAAGTTCATTTTTTTAAAAATACAGTAGACTATTCCCATTACTCTGTTTTAATCTGTGTTCATACCAGATTTTTCCTGAATAAAAACCAACATTCCTGAAGCAAAAATTTGTCATTTAATTGGGATGAGCTCACTGAAAAATGTCAAAAATGTAGGTCTGGTTATCACCTTCTACCTTCCTTTTGATCTTTGAAGCATGATGGTACTGATGCTTCTAGGTTCATACTCAGCCTCTTGCCAGCCTCTCTTCACTCCCTTACCAACCTCAAAAAATAAATAAATAAAAGCCTGGGACCCTAGGGTGATGGCTGTGCTTGCTGGAAACCATCCAGTTCTATTGTCCCCCATGCCCACTGGGCTCTTTGGTGTCTCTACTAAAGACACTAATCCTGCCCTGGCTGGTGTGGCTCAGTGGACTGAGCGCGCTGGTCTGTGAACTGAAAGGTAACTGGTTTGATTCTCAATCAGGGCACATGCCTGGGTTTTGGGCCAGGTCCCCAGTTAGGGAGGGGCGTGTGAGAGGCAACCAATTGATGTATCTCTTGCACATCAATGTTTCTCTCCCTCTCTTTCTCCCTCTCTTCCTCTCTTTCTAAAACTAAATGAATAAAATATTTTAAAAAATGAAAGACACCAATTCTGTCATCAGGGCCCCATCATCATGACATCGTCTAATTTTAATTACCTCCCAATATCCCCATCTCCAAATACCATCACATTGAGGGTTAGCACTTCAACATACGAAGTTAAGGGAACACATACACAATCCATCCATAATAACCACAGAGCAGTTGTTTTCCAAGCCAGTGAGGAAACTGACTGCATGGCATCCTTTAAATACCAAAGGCCAGGTCACACCCTGGCCTCGAGCTCTCTGCACACACAGAAGCAAAGGAAGTCATAATTTCTGTAACTATAAACCTGCAGGGTGCTCTGAAGTAAGAGGTGAGGTGCATTCTTTTTTTTTTAAGCAAAATATTTAGCATTTAAAAGTGACAAAGCACAGACTCTAAATGTTTTACTTATCAGAAAAGCACAGGAAACATGTGGCATTTTGACATGTTCATAAAATACATCACTGGGAAAATCTTGCTTTCAGAGAGAATGCTGGAGTAGAAAATCTGCCAAACACTGCGATCCCAGCTCTGCTGGGTACTTGGCAGCTACATGCTAGTGCTTTAATCCCCTCTTCAAAGTGCCACCCAGGTTTGGCTCCGAGGCTTGCAATTACTGTGCTTATCCACCAAAGGCACTACACCACCTTCTCAGGGAGCAAGCTGAAGCATACAGAACACGTGAACTTCACCTAAAAGATAGCAACGACGGTCATGACACCTAACATCTTTTCAAAGACACTGGGGAGCCAGGCACTGTTCCAAGCATTGTACATGTCTTATTCAGTCCTACCCACAGACTATGAATGACTAAATCATTTTTTCCATTTTTAGAAGAGGACATTTTCTCTCTTTCAGCTTAATTTTGTAGACATTGCTCGTGTGCCCAGAATAGTGGTTAAGAGCTAGGGTTCTGTAGTTAGGTTGCTTGGGGTCAAATCAAGAGACACTATGACCAGCTATGTGACCTCAAGTAAGTTATTTTAATCTAAGCTTCAGTTTTCATCTTTAAAATGGGAACAACATATACTTCATAGAGATGTTGTAAGAATTAAATAAGGTTAAAATACATAGAACATATTAGACCATGCCTGGCATTTGATGAACTCATCAACACATGTTAGCAATTATCTAATTACACCTCACAGTTTTAGTTATTTGAAACCCATTTTGGACAACTTAATAGGGAACAAATATATGGGAGAAACGTATACTCTTTCCCAGCTTCTGAAAGTTACCTTAAAATTACTAATTCTTGAAAAAAAATAGAAACCTCTGGCACTTAATCAGTGGCTGAAGTTTCATCCATAGTTTGTACTTAATATTGGTGCTCAGGTAAAGACAATGAGAACAGCCTGTTAGGTCAGCAACAAAGGTATGTGTCTCCAAGAATGGAATATTCCTTCTGTAAGTCAAAGTCTTTGGCTATTGGGTTTAATGGACTTTGCGTCCCTATTCTACTTGGCTAATTCTTATCCCCCCAAACTGGTGGCTAGCACCATGAGGGAAACCACACAGCCCAGCAGCAACAGCGGCAGCTGCTTGAGGTAGCACAGGTATGATTAACACATTAGGTCTGTGTTCCAGCCACCCTAACCACCCCTCTGTTTTCTACCTCCAGTTCTTTCTTGTCCATTGTTCCTGTGAATGCTGGGGTGTCTTATTACATCACAGGCAGATGATAATGCAGAGTGCTTGGGGGATCCTGAGACTTGGATTAATGGTATTTTATAACACTGTCTTGATTTAGTGACCGTTAATCTTTCATTTATGTGGAGTGTTTAGATAACATTGCTGAATTTATTACCCTCAGTGGCAAGATAGAAAATACTCCTTTCACGAAACCAGAGGCAGCTACCATTCTGAATTCAGAACTACTGCATGGGTAAAAAGCAGCATGGGAGAATTTGAACAAATTGGCTGCCAAGTGTCAGCCTTCCCTGTCATGGCACATTTACTATTCCTAGATAATACTGACATCAACAGAAGCAGCAGTAAATCGTTTAGTTCAAAGCAGAATCACCATATGAGTCTTTAGTCATTTATTAATGTCAATGCTTGGTACAAAATTCAGGAGCCTAGCTCCCATGAGGACCTCAGCTCCCATGAGGACCTCTAGCTTCTTCCAGCAAAAATTACATTGCAAACACAGGCCAATTTTCTTAAAATCTGTGACTGTGGTCACAAGGAAAATTGGGTGGAAAAGGATAGTTAATAGAGCCTACCTATTCTTTTCCTGGGGAAAAAACAAAAAGCAAAGCAATTCAAAGCTTTTGAATTAAGGGGAGGTAAATAATAACACCTTCCAACTGATAAAAGTCATTTCATTGACCTTTGGTGGCTACTTTCAGGAAGTGGTTACCTGCGTCCTGTATAGGGATGCTAAATTTAGTGAAACACTGGGAATAGAGTGGAAGATGTATTTTGAAATGAACTCCCTTTCCCCCTTTACCTCAAGGCTGTTGCTATGTGACAAGAAAGAATGATAGGAGGAAATGCATTTTTCTTACCTAAATGTGCTTATCAGCATCATCATCATTAGTGGATATTGCTTATTATTCCATTCATAACAAGTAAATACACCAATCCTTGATGTAATTAAGCACAGGCTTGAGAACACTTACTGGAATATAGTTTAGAGACAACCAAATGGACAGCTGGAATAAATAGCCTTTAAAATTCTTCTCCAGCTCCAGGTTCTATTGTTCTGTTCACCGAATTTAATATAAAAGGCAAAGAGCCCTTTGGCAGTTAATAATACAGTTATAAAAGCACAGCTGAGGCAAGCATTTTTAACTCAAAAAAGTAATTAAAAATAATATTTGGCAGCTATTCTCTTGGCTTGTCTAAACTAGATATACAAAGGATAAAAAGCAAGAGGGTTGACTCAGGCCTAAAGAATTCAAAGGACAGTTTAGGGAAAGTGTTAAAATGAAGAGACGTGAGAGCAAAGAATTTAAACTGAACCTGAGGATGGCTTGAGGCTATAGGGGTAATGTCCATGGACCACAAGAGAATTTAAGATTAAAAAAAAAATTGCCTCTCTTGGTTAGAAAGGCAGAGACTGAATTTTAAATCAATTTATCTTTCCCTTACAAGGCATATTAATGGGCCATGTATTCAGCAAGACCTGGGCAGTCCCTAACTTTTAAGTACCATAAATGGCAGGCTGAATTGGGGTGACACCGAAGTGGGCCTGAGCTCTGTGGTGAGAAACCATCACATGTGTCCTCTGGGTGCCATGCCCACAGGGCTCCTCATATTTTTTGGCTGAAAATTAGCCTAATCAAAATGGAAAATGTCAGGTGGGAAAAATACACAAGCAGGAATACAAAAAAATGGTTCTGATCCCAGCTTCTTAGCAAAAAATAGAACTATATTATTCTTTATTCCTAGAAAGTTGGTATGTTTCATTTAATTTTTTAATGTGTTGGATTGTATTAATTTTTAAAAGGTGAAAGATTTATATGATCTGAAGAGAAACCAGAGTATAATTGTATTAATTTTTAAATGCTAACCCAAGCTTGCATCCAAAGACAAATTTAACAGTCAAAACAGTCAATATGAGATCTTACTTTCATATTATTGATTTGAACTTGCAAAAATTGTTTAGAATTTTGTATCTCTGTTCAAAAGTAAAATTGGCCTCTATGTTTTCTTTCTTATTTTGTCCTTTTCAGGTTTTGCCATTAAGGTTACATGTGAGTCTTTCTAAGACTGGAATTATTTGTTCTTTGAATGTTAGGTAGACCCTGCTGGTGAAGCTGTCTAGGTCTGAATGTTCTTTGTAGAAAGATTTTAAAAATTACTCTTTTAATTTCATTTTTAGTTGTAGAACTATTCAGACTTTATATTCTTAATGAATCAGTGTTAGTAAGATATTTTTTCTGGAAACTTCCTTATTTCTTCCGTATTTTTAAATATATTGGCAGAAATCTGTTCATAATATTTTCTTTTTATTTATATCTGCTGCATCTGTAGGAATGTCTCCTTTTCGCTCCTGATAATGGTTATAACAAACCCTGACTTGGCCACCTACCCTGCCAACAGCAGTGCAGACTGGCTGGATCACACGACCTTGACTCAGTTGCTACATGTGCACATCAGAGGCCCTTGGAGGCCGTCCTCCTGCTACATGCCATACATACATAGCGTGTGACCTTCGGTCAGCCCAGTGTGTACCCAACCAACAAACACTGATATTGCCAAACAACAGCACCTACATGTTTTGCATGGCTGATACAGAGCCAAGGCAGTCTGTGGCCTCTTCCTCCAAATTCACGCTGGAGAGCCTTTCTGGACTCCACGCTTGACTGGGTTGCCTGCTTGGCAGTAAAACTTTCCCACGCAGCAATCAATCCTTGCTTTGTAATAATCTTTATTATTTTCTTTAACAGTTATTTGTGTTGTCTCTGTTTTTACTTTAGTTTTCTTGCCAGGAAGTTATCAATTTCATATATCTTAAAAAGAAATCTTCAGTCTTTACTGTGCCTCTATGTTGTATACTTGTTTTCCATTTCATTAATTGTTGTTCCTGTCTTTATTATATCCTTTGTCCTACTTTATTTCTATTTATATTGCTGTTCTCTTTCTAAATTCTTAGAAAGCAATCAAGTTTCCTCTAAGTACTGCATTTCAATTGATATTTTTATAATTTTTCCATTCAAATTATTTTTGAATGTTCATAAATTTGCCTTAGGTCCATAGATTACTTCAAAGTATGTTCCTTAATTCCCTATAATATGGCGTCTTGGCACTTAATGATTTATAGGTTCATTGTATTCAGAACATATGGTTTGCATTATTTCAATCCTTTCAAATTTGTTGAGACTTGTTTTATGGCCTATACCTGATCAACTTATACAAATGTTCCACGTACACTTGAAAATAAAGTATATCTTGGAGTAGTTAGGTGGAGTGGGCTTTGGAATGCCCATTATGTCAAGCTTATTAATTGGGTTGTTTCAATCTTATGGAGCCTTAATTTATTTTTTGGCCTGCTTTTTCTGGTAATTAATGAGAAATATGCTAATATCTTTCATAATGATTGTAGATTTGGATATTTCTCTTATAGGTGTCAATTTTTACTTTATGTATTCTAAGGTTTTTTATTGATATATACCAAATTTAAAATTGTTCTTTCTTGTGAATTTGATCATTTATCATTTTGACATAAGCCTATTTCTAACAATGCTTTTGTGATCTAATAAAAAATATACATTGGTTATTGCTTTCTGTTCCTGGCACAGAGCTCTTAAAATCTTTGGAATTCCCTCAGTGAAAAGAGTATCTTTTGTATACTCATAAGAAGACTCAAGGTTGGTGGAAAATGGGGATCCTAGGTGGTGGAAATTAAATTTAATCATCAACAGACAATGATTTAATCAGCCATGACTACATAACAAAACCTCAATAAAAATCCCTTTAACAATGGAGTCCAGGAGTTTCTGAGTTGGTGAGCACATCCCTGTTCTGGAAAGGTGGTGCATCCCAACCCCATACAGACAGGGGCTCCTATGCCTGGGGTCCTTCTGGACCTTGTCCTATATACCTCTTTATCTGGCTCTTCATTTGTACCCTTTATAATAAACTGTAATAATAATAATAATAATAATAATAACAATAATAATTTTAACACTTTTCTGAGTTCTGTGAGTCATTCTAAGAGGTATCAAACTTGAGGGGGGCGTTGTGGAAAACCTGAATATGCGGTCAGCTGGGAAGAATTATGGATAGTCTACGAAGCCCATTTGTGGCTAGTGTCTGAAGTGGGGGCAGTCTTGTAGCATTGACCCCTTAACCTGTAGGGTCTGTGCTAACTTCAGGTGATCAGCATCAGAATTGAATTGGAAGACATCTGCCTGAGGGCAGAAAGTCAGAGAATTGGTATTGGAATGATGTGTTTAGTGTCAGGGGGAAAAAAAAAGCCACACATAACTTTTGGAATTAAAGACAATCTTATAACCCTGGCCAGGTAGCTCTGTTGGTTAGAGTGTTGTCCCAATATGCCAAGGTTGTAAGTTCAATCCCTGGTCAAGGCACATACAAGAATCAACCAATGAAAGCATAAATAAGTGGATAAGTGGAACAACAAACAGATATTTCTCTCTTTCCTTTCCTCGCTCTCTAAATATAAAAAAATAAAAAAAAATTTAAAAAGGCAATTCCATTTTCTTGTTACTCTACATTTCTTTTGATGAGGAAGACTTAACATATACTTTTCCATTATTTTACTTTCAATCTTTTCATTTTTTTTTAAGATTATATTTACTTATTTTTAGAGAGACAGGGGAAGGGAGGGAGAGAAACATGTACAGGCAAGAGATACATTGATCGGTTGCCTCTCACATGCCCCCAACCAGGGACCTGCTATCCAGGTATGTACCCTGACTGGGAATTGAACCAGCAACTTTTTGGTTTGCAGGCTGGAACTTAATCTACTGAGCCAGGGATTCATTGTTTTTTATTTTTATTTTTTTATTTTTCCCTTGTAAATAGCCTATAAGCAGATTTTTACAATTCATTCTTACCATCTATGTCTTTTAACTGTAGAATTTAATCCATTTACATTAATTGAATTACTAATACAAAAAATCTATTTTTTCATCTCATTTTGTTCTTCCCACATGTCTACTTGGTTTATATCTCCCTTTTTTTTTTTTTTTTGCCTTTTTGAGAATTTTTCAAATCTATAGGTTTAAGAGTTAAATGCTGTCTTTCTATTTTAGTGGTTATTCTAGAAATTTCATGCACCCTTAATTTATACAAATCTAAAATTTATCAATACCTTTACCTATGTCTGGAAAAAATAAGGATTGGGCAAACCTGGAAATCTATTCTACTTCCAACTTATATACAATTGTTGTATATTTATTTTTCCTTAAAAGTCTAAGACAAATTATTATTTTACTTAGGTTTGCCCATGTATTTGCCACTTTCTTTATTCTTCTTTTTGCAGCTCAGAACTTCAGTCTGAAACCAATCTCATTTTGTTTAAAATATATGCTTTAGAATTTCTCTTAATGAAAGTCTCCTCTAGGTTTACGTTTGTTTTCAAATATCTTTATTTCACTCTGGTTCTTAAAAGATGCTTTTGCTGGGTATGGTGTGTTAGGTTGTCAGTTATTTTTTCTTAGTACATAGAGGACAGAGGAATGCCATTGTCTACTGCCTCCCATTGTTCTTGAAAGTCTAATCTCAGCCTAGATGTTGCTCTTTTGAAAGTAATCTACCTCTTAAAAAAATACTTTCTCAATTTTCTCATTATCTTTTGTGTTCTACAGGCTTACCGTAAGGTGTCTAATTATCTAATTATGTTACTTCATATGTGTATTTCTTTTCACTTTTCCTACTTAGCGCTCATTGGCATTCTGGAATCTACTGGTCTCTTTTATTAGTTTTCAAAAATTCTTAGCCATTATTTCACACAAGGTTTCTGCTTCATTCTTTCTTTCCTCTTCTTCTGAGTATCCAGTTTTATGTTATAATTTTCCTGTTAGTCTCTCTTTTATATTTTACATCTCTTTCTGTGCTTTCTAAATAATGTCCTCTAACTTTTCTTCTATTTCACTAATTCTCTCTTTATATCTAACTCATTTGTTGTTAATTATTGATTTTTATTTGTTGATTTTTTAAGAGGGGGTTAGAAAGAGAGAGCAAAGCGAGAGAGAGAAACATCAATTTGTCATTCCACTTATCCATGCATTTATTGGTTGATTCTTGTATCCATGCATTTATTGGTTCATTGCAGGGATTGAACCTGCAATGTTGGCATATTGGGACTATGCTCTAACCAACTGAGCTGCCTGAACTGGCCCTAACTGAATTTTTATTTCAATTATAACATTTCTCATTTCTAGATGTTCCTTTAGTTGTTTTCACATGTTTGGTTTTTTTATTTTCTTTTTCTAGCTTAGATTTTCTTTCTGAACACAATAAACATAATTATTTTATATTGTGAGCCTGATAATTCCAATAAATATTGGGTGGGCCAAAAAGTTGGTTTAGTTTTTTTTCCATAAATAAAAGACACATTTTTCATTTTCACCAATAATTTTATCGATTTGGATATTTTGACTCTAGTGGCTATCACCTGTTATTGGTGTCTAGTGGGTAGAGGCCAGGGGTACTGCTAAATATCTTGCAATGCATGTGAAAGACCCATAGTAGATAATTATTGGCCAAAATGTCAGTAGTACCAAGAAACTTTGCAAACCACTTTTGACATGTTCAATCAGTCACAGCACCTTCTCCATACACTGTACAAGTCTTGTTTTGTGTTTCAGTTGTGTTTCTACCTTTCATGAAATAATAAAACATAGTATGCTGAAAATGTTGCTTATTTTCTTTCATCTTCAATATTAAAATTGATAGACAAAAATTCAACAATTTTGATAAGTTTTTTTAAAAATGCATGCTGATATGACAGCTGTCACAACACAATCAAACAAAAATTGTTCTGAATGAAGTTAAAGACAACTAAGCACTACTAGAACCATTGTATGGAATAAACTAAATGATGCTTCTGGCCAACCCAATAAAACCTTCATGGGTTTATTTCTTACATTAATTTTTGCTTGTAGCATGTACTGTCTTCACATACTTAGTAATTTTAGATTGCTAAGTATGTGAAGATTAGATTACATAGTAATTTTAGAGTTGCCCATATTCCCTGGAAAATTATTTTTGAATATTCTTTTACAACTACTTTACTCATTTCCAAATCAATTTGCCTTAGAATTCTCTGAGGGTAGCATATGGGGTAGTGAATTTCTGGTTCAACCTTACACAGAAGGCAGTGCCCTCTAACATTCTAGATTTTGAATAAAGGGTATATCTTATGAGATTCCCACCTGAGCAGTCCTTGGAATCTGTCTTCTGTTCCCAGGGCCCACAAGGTCATATAATCCAAAGTTCAATTTTACCAAATTCAGACAATAATATCAAGATAAAAGCAGCTTGATACTCTAGATTTCATTTAGATTTTATACTTACAAATCTTTACTATTTTGCTGGAAATTTGGTGTCTTAAAAATACCCTTAAATATAGTTATTTAAGTTTTTAAAACTGTTTTCAGCTAGAAGATAAGTCTTAGTGTCCAATCTCATTACTTGATGTGGAAATCAATATTTTTGCTTTAAATTAGGACTATGTGAATGGTGATGATATAGCTACATATTCATGAATGGGCAATAACTTCTTTTCTAGAACAATGTTTAGTTTTCCCTGGGATCCGTATTTTTTTTTCTTGTATTTTTATTTGTTTAGTTCTCTATATATCCTGAATCCAGCCTCACATTCTTAGTCAATTACTTAATCTTCTCTTAATAATTTAAGATGTATAAATATTCCATTAAATTTTGTCTGAAAAATTTCTCCTGGGGCTTTTTGACCATCTGAGTCTAGACTGGTTCCAACGATTGTTATGCTTCATGACTAACTTGTTTCTCTCTTTGTTTTATGGTCCCAGGCATTTCTCTTTCTAAGATAACTCTTCTTTTCAAAGGATCAGTAGATTTCTAAGAAATTAGGCATGGAAGTAAGTTTTCTGAGACAGCATGCCTGGAAATACTTATAGTCTATCCTTTTACTTTGTTAATTTATAAAAAATTCTAAGTGGGAAATCAATTCTCTTCAGAATTTTGAAGATATTTCTCATTTAAATCTGTCATTGTTTGTTTTTCCTCTCTGAAAGTTTGAAGACCTTTTTCTTTGTTCTCAGTGTTATAAAATTTCATAATGATGTGTGTCTTAATGTGGTCAACATTTATCTTTTAAAGTAGATGGTACTTAGTAGGCCCTTTCTGTGAAGAAACTCACCATCTCTCAGTTTGAAAGGAAATATCTGGGACCATTTTCTGATGATTTCCTCCCCCTCTATTTTCTTTGTTTGCTCTTTCCAGAATGCTAGTTATTTGAAAGGCAGACACCCTGCACCTGTCCTCTAATTTTCTTATCTTTTTCTCTCATATCTTATATATCTTTGCAACTTTGCTCTTCTTACTGGAAGATAGTGTTATCTTTATTTTTTATTCTTTCTGCTGATTTTATCATTTATGCTATATTTTTAGAGTTTAAAAATATTCCTTTTTATCCTATTCTTTTTTTGTGGTACAATATTTTCTTTGATATTTCAGAGTATGTTAATGAGGGATTTTTTTTTAGTGTTCTCACGAAGAGTCTCTGTTCCCTTTATATTACCTTTCCTATTTGTTTTGGTCTCTATCTTTCATCATAGAGGAATTCCTCAGATGTCTGGTGCTCATTGAGATCTCAGTTCACCATTCCCAAAACGAGGGTAGCTTATTGGGCCCAGTTTAGGAAACACTGATTTATCTCATAGTAGATGAATGGGAACTTTATCAGATCCAGGCATAAGCAGAAGTGAAACAAATACAATGCATTTTCTTTTTCTTTTCTTTTTCAATCCTTACCAGGACATTTTCTCATTGCTTTTAGAGAGAAGGGAAGGGAGAGAAATAGAGAGATAGAGAATAGAGATAGAGAAGAGAGATAGAGAAGAGAGATAGAGATAGAGAAGAGAGATAGAGATAGAGGAGATGGAGAATAGAGATAGAGATGATAGAGAAGAGAGATAGAGATAGAGATGATAGAGATAGAGAATAGAGATAGAGATAAAGAATAGAGATAGAGAAGAGATAGAGATAGAAAAGAGAGACAGAGGAGATAGAGAATAGAGATAGAGAATAGAGATGGAGATAGAGAATAGAGAATAGAGATAGAGATGATAGAGAATAGAGATAGAGATGGAGATAGAGATGGAGATGGAGAATAGAGAATAGAGATAGAGATGATAGAGAATAGAGATAGAGATGGAGATGGAGATAGAGAATAGAGATAGAGATGATAGAGAATAGAGATGGAGATAGAGAATAGAGATAGAGATGATAGAGAATAGAGATAGAGATAGAGATGGAGATGGAGATAGAGAATAGAGATAGAGATGGAGATGAAGATAGAGACAGAGACAGAGATGAGAGAGAGAGACAGAGAGAGAGAGAGAGAGAGAGAGAGAAACATCGATATGAGAAACATTGATCAGTTGCCTTGTTGTCCATGTCCCCGCTGGGGATCAAACCAAGTGGGGTATGTGTTCTGACTGAGAATTGAACCCATGACCTTTTAGTCCACAGGAGGATGCTCTAACCAACAGAGCCACATTGGCCTGGGCACAATGTTTTTCATTAAGCCCCACCTCCTTCTTCCTTCCTCAGGTTTCTTCTACAACTCTAATTCTCCCTCATCCTGCCTCTGTCCTTTAGGATCTCTCATTGGCTCTTCCCTCATTAGAGCCAGTTCAAGTAAAAATTCTGATCATTTTATTAATATACAGTATGAATGAATGATAAGGCTAAATACAATTCCTTGTATTTGACTTTTTGAAAACTGGGGCAAGAACATTTCTTGGGAATAAACCAAAGGAACAGACTCTCAGGGTGTAACTTAGTTTAACATTAAAGCAAATCAGCAGAAAGGTATAGGAAAGTGGACAACTCCTTATCAAACCACTTATCTTACAAGGCTGGCGATGGACGGAGAATCTCTACAAGAGTTGATATAGCAGAACGTCATTACTGCAACTGCTGTCTTCACTGTTCACCTTCCCATTCAGGGTGTTTCTAATTATCCCTGCTACCATTCCCATAACATGAAGAGGCAGAGCTGCTTTCTCCTTTGAGATGGTGATTCAAGAATGGCAGCTGTTCTTCCTTAATACCCCAAACTGAGCAGTGGTGACATTCTAAGTGACTTTACAAACGTTTAGAGAGAAATTAACATAAAAATGGCATGAAACTAGATAACTGGGCACATCAGAGGTGACTTACTGTTTGTGGGTACTAGCCCTATCCCATTTTGATTCCCAGCCCAACCCTATATTATGGGGATTATCCTAGTTTGCAGTAATCAAGAACATAAAAATAGACAGTCAAATTCCTCTTTATCCAAAAGTGAGACATGCAGGCTCAGAAAGAAGCCATTTCCTGCTGTGCTGACTTAAGGTCTTTCTTCTGGCAGAAGCAGCAGGCTGTTGACTATGAACTAAATCTGGTCCACAGATATATTTTGTTAGTTCTGTTCCGGTTAAATTAAAAAAAAATATTTTTACTCAACTAATTGAGGTTACACTGGTTTAATAAAATTATATAGGTTTCAAGTATAGTTCTACAATTATTCATCTGTATAATGTATTGTGTATTCACAACTCAAAATCTAGTCTCCTTCTACTATCATTTATCCCCCCTTTACCTCTTTTTCCTGCTCCCAACCCCAGTTCCCTCTGGCAATCACCATACTGTTGTCTATATATATGAGGGTTTTTTTTTTTTTTTGCTTAATCCCTATTTCACCTAACCCCTCAACTGCCCCCCCACCTCTGACAGCTGTCAGTCTGTTTTCTGTATCTATGAGTCTGTGTCTGTTTTGTTTCTATCTTACATTAGATTGCACATGTAAGTGAAATCATATGGTATTTGTCTTTCTCTCACTGGCTTATTTCACTTAGCATAATACCCTCTAGGTCTATCCATGCTGTTGCAAAAGGTAAGATTTCCTTCTTTTTTATGGCTGAGTAGTATTCCATTGTGTAACTGTGCCACAGCTTTTTTGTCTACTTATCTACTGATGGGCACCTTTGGCCACTTCCAAATCTTGACTGTTGTATTACAAACAGTGCTGCAGTGAACACAGAGGTGCATATATTCTTTTGAATCAGTGTTTGGATTTTTTTGGATATTTTCCTAGAAGTGGAATTGCTGGGTCAAAGGGCAGTTCAATATATTTTTTTATATATATCTTCAGACAAGGAAAACAAAAGAAAGAATAAACAAATGACACTACATCTAACTAGAGAGTTTTTGCACAGCAAAGGAAATCATCGACAAACTGAAAAGACAACCCACTGCATGAGAAAACATACTTGCCAAATGATACACCTGATAAGGGGTTAATAGCCAAAATTAAGAAGTGGTATAACTCAACACCAAACACAATAACAACAACAATCCAATTAAAATATGGGCAAAGGACCTGAAGAGACAGTTCTCCAAAGAGGACATACAGATGGCCAATAGACATATGAAAAGATGCTCAATATCACTAGTCATCAGAAAAATACAAATTAAAACCACAATGAGATAGTACTTCACACCTGTCAGAAAGGTATCATTAATAATCAACAAATAACAACTGTTGGTGAGGATATGAAAAGAAGAGAACCCTTGTGCACTGTTGATGGGCATGCAGACTAGTGTAGCCACTGTGGAAAACAGTATGGAGTTAATAACTAAAATTTATTTTTTTTAATTTAGTCACCAGCTGTGAAAAATATTTTGGAGATATCATATTTAGTAAAAGCAAGAACGTTTCTGACATTGAATAAACACAAACACACATGCATTAACATGCAAGATCTGGAAACACATTGCTCCTATTCCTACATGGCAATGTTTAGTTGTAGTTGAGCCTCAGCTGCCCCTTTGCAAATGGTCACATGTCTTCCAGTTTGCTGAAGCCTTCTTCTGGTCAACTTTACTTATTTGTGTTGTCCACTTGCCCTCAGTAAGCATTTGCAAACCTTCTGAGCTGCAGTTCTGTGTCTGAGGACCTACTCCTCCCCAAGTGATGGACTGGGAAGAACCATTAGCTATCACCTTCCTTTTCAGAGGATATCCCATCTGTCTCAGGGTGTGGCCTTGTAAACCTAAGTACCTATCCTATTATAGTCCCAATAGTTATGCAAGAGGTATACACTTACCATGGGGTGTTTCTGTTATAAGGAGGGTTTTTGCATAAGAGCCAGTACCATCTAGAGGCAAACTTGGAGATGAACAACATCAAACCAAGTACTATGTTGACATATATATGGCAAGGTGAAATGTTAATGTTTTCATCCCTGAGATTCTGGGCCTAGTTACTGTTCTTCACCCTTTGAAGGATTATATAAGCTAAGGAAATGTAAAGGACACAGTTTAAAGTGCTAGAAAAACATAAGCATTTTGAGTGCTATGGTTTTGGCATTCAAGCAACTGAAATAGGTGAGATAGAAACAAATTTACTCCTTAGAAGTCCAGGGTGGCATTTTCACACCTAAATCTCTATATAAAACTCTCTAACAATAAAAACAAACCATCTTAGAGATTGGAATTCTAAATTTCTGTTAATATAGAATGAGAAAAAGAGGAAAGAACATAGCAATGTGCGTTAGTAAAAACACAATTAGACCAGGAACCAGCAGAGTTTCAGTCTAGACTCTGCCACGTCACCAACTAGTTCTGTGAACTGAGAATTATTACTTAACCCTCCAGGTCTCCATTCTTTCATTTATACTTTATAGAGGGTGAAACCACATGACATTTAACGGACTCTCTGGACTGTAATCTTATAAGGCAAATGGAAAATTTTATCAAAGAACTCTAAATATTAAGTCTGATAACAATGAAGATACTATAAATACTGAGAGAGGTCTAATATGGTAATTTAAAAAATATTTATCTAGAGCTGACTGATAAGCATCCATAAAATGAGAACTCAATAAATATACAAGCTAATGGAGTAATTCTGCTTCAACTAGAGGCAAAAATGTTTTTCTTATAGATAGCAAACTTAAATGAATCATCTGGAAACCATACCAAATCCTTCCAAAACAACCCTAAAAAGTTAACAAACTTAAACACTCACTTATGAATGCCCTTTCATTTATTTTTTCCAATGAACTTGCAGTAGTCTTAGAAGAGATAACAAGGAAGCAAAATAAGCCTTCCTGAACCTTTTGTGATTACAATGTTGAGTGGCAGGTTGTCTGGAATGAACAATGGACAATGAAAGAGTCCAGCCAAAGTAAACACTTTCTGTGAGCAGAATGAACCTTTATCTCAGCCAAGTAATCATTTTTATTCCACTAAAAAAATACCTTAAATCATGCCAAGTTGTATCACTGCCACTGAAACTGGAATGGTTTCAACATCCCATAAAAACAGTGACAGTTAATAAATTGCCTCAGTAAAATCATGTGGGAGAGAAAAGAGATGAACAATTTTATTGTGTTATATGTGGTTCAAAAGATACAATCAACACAGATAATCACTGGTACCCTTCATGCCAAGATTACCACTGAGATAAGCACACCTGGATTCCCATGAACTTTTTGTCTTATGCTGACTAAAATAAAGTGATTCATGCCACAGGGAAATGGACTAAAATAATATATTCAAATGTAGCAGCAAGAAGTAGCTTGAAATACCAATAAAAGACAACATCAGAAAGTAAGATGAAACCAGTTTGCACTACTTATGACATCATTTCACAAAAATTTAGACCATCATACAACAGTGTATTGAATTAAGTGAGGTACTAATCTAGATAAGAAACCTAAAATATTTAATATCTTAAAAAGCACCCAAGAAACCAGTAATGTTAAGCTGTACATGCTTAGGAGTTTTTAAAAAGAAATAGACCCTATCTTTATTTCCTACATCATCCTTTAGCTTTTCCTCCTCTCTGCAGTGAGTGCATAATGGAAAGATGATAGCCCATTTATCACAAACAGAATTTGACATCTGAAGTGCCAAATAAAGACAAAGAACGAAAGTTCAAATATTTGCAATACAGAAACATTTTCATTCTGATCTATAAATAACATACATCTGATTCCATTATTCTCATTCCCTCAGCTGATGTCAAAGTCATGTTATATTTGGTTTCTTTCATGAGCTCTTCATGCTTACATTTTAGTATGTGGGTTCAATAATCGAAGAACCCACAACACCTCAAATAGTCAATGATAACATAACTTAGAGGGACTGCGGGGAGGAGAGGGATTTACAATATCCTACCCCTTTCCCTTGTTCAGAAGATCTCTTTGCCTCTTCATGACAAATGACTTCTCAGGTTAAAACTAAACAACTTTTTCCTCTATTTTAGTGTTTCCTATTCTCCTTAGGTTAAGAAAAATTTTGTTTTAATAGATATTGCTGATCTGTAGGTTACTGAATCTGTGAGATATATTAAGGACATTATCTATTATAGCCTTAATTATGCTTATAATTTGAAAGAAAATTTAACACATCTTCTGCCACTGAAGCTGCCACTGAATAATCAAGATTTTTCTGTTAGTACATATTCACTGCAGGATCACTTCCTTGTACATGCTGAGTTGGGGCCTCTATTTAAAAAAAAATATATATATATATGTGTGTGTGTGTGTGTATGTGTATATATGTGTGTATGTATATATATAACAAAGTCATTGCAATAGCCACTCTAGAAGATGTCTTTGCTGGTGATCTTAACAATGTTTGAGCAGCCTTAGAACCTCTTTCCTCCTTGACCCTGATGGACTCTGTAAGTTACTACCTGGTACCAGAGCAACTGTCAGCTCAGATGTCAAGAGCCCTAAACAGCCCAAGAACACAGACTAGCACAGAAATAAGCTCCAAGGTTTACACTTATAAAGGGATCCATTAATAGAGAGCTTCTCTGTTTCCCACCAATATAACCCAAATGCAGAAGAGCGTCAAAGAAGTATGTGGGATAACCTGAATTACCTCCAAGCCAGAGATTTCTTCGAAGTTTCATGTTTTATCTTGAAAATTCATTTGAATTTTGAAATTTAATCTACATATTATAGTATATGCTTTAATACAATTAAAAATTTACTAAGTTATACAACTTTTCCTCCAAATAATCAATTAAATTAATGCTTGAGAGATGCATCCTGTTTCTTTTGGGGATTTTGGTAACACTCTCATCCTCCAGCCACTTCTGTGTGCTCCCCAAATGTTAGGATAAGACACAGGGACATTAAATTAAATTAAACTAAATTAAATTAAATTAAATTAAATTAAATTTGATTTAATTATAGGTAAAATATTTTATTTTTAAAAGAATTTATTTATTTACTTTTAGAGAGAGGAGAAGAGGGGGAGAAAGATGAAGAGATACATCCATGTGTGAGAGATACATCAATAGCTTGCCTCTCGAATACCCCCAACTGGGAACCCAGGTGACAACCCAGGCATGTGCCTTGACTAGGAATCAAACCAGCGACCTTTTGGTTTGCAAGCTGGCACTCAATCCACTGAGCCACACCAGCAAGGGTGGTAAAATACTTTCTAATGAACTCTTTTATAACTCATCATCACCTAGGTGTGTTTCTTTATTTCTTCATCCTTTTCCTTTTTCCCAGGTCTCATTGATCAGCTTGGCCTTTATTTTTTCCAAGAGTCTTCTCTGGTTTTTCCTTTCTCATCTCCTAGTATCTCGTTTGCCTCACAGGTTTTTTTACTTGATTAGATCCAACCCTGTACTACTTTTATTTATGTCTTTTTTCCACCTTTAATGAGATATTGACATATAACACATGTAAGTTTAAAGTGTGATTTGATACATGTACAGATTATGAAATGATGATCACAATAAGGTTAGTTAACACTTCCACCTCCTCATCTAGTTACCTTTTAGTGTGTGTGGTGATGACATTAAAGATCTACTCTCTTAAAAATTTTCAAGTATACAATACAGTTTAATTATAATCACCAAGTCACCATGCTATACATTAGATCCCAAGAACTTACTCATCTTTGTAACAGAAATCTGTACCTTTGACCAATATCTCCACATTCCCCTACCTTCCAGTCCCTGGCAACCACCATTCTGCTCCATTTTTGGGGCTTGGCCCTGATTCCACATATAAGTGAGAACATACAGTATCTGTCTTTCTCTTTCTGGCTTATTTCACTTGGTAAAATGCCTACAAGTTCCATCCATGTTATGGGAAATGGCAAGATCTCCTTCTTTCTCGTGGCTGAATAAATTTCCATTGTTTATCTATACAGCGCATCTTCTTTACCCGTTCACCCACTGGTGGACACTTGGGTTGTTCCCACATTTGGGCTGTTGTGAACAATGCTGCTATGAATGTGGGAGTGTGGATACGTCTTTGAGATAGTAATTTCCTTCAAATATATACTCAGAAGTGGGATTTCTGGATCACATGGGATTTCTATTTTTAATTTCTAAGGAACCTCCATACTGTTTTCCATAGTAGTTAAACCAATTTACATTCTCTCAAAGAGTGCACGAGCATTCTCTTTTCTCCACAAACACTTATTTCTTGTCTTTTTGATGATACTCATTCTAACAGGTATGAGGTGATACCTCATTGTGGTTTTGATTTGCATTTCCCTGTTAGTGATGTTAAACATCTTTTCATGTACCTGTTAATGATTTGTATGTCTTCTCTGGAAAAAATGTCAGTTCAAGTCCTCTGCTAGTTTTTAACTGATTTTTAAAATTTTTTGCTATTGAGTTGTATGAGTTTCTTTTGTATTTTGGATGTTAATCCCTAATCAAATACATGTTTACAAATATTTTCGTTCATTCCATAAGTTGCATTTTCATTCGCTATTTCTTTTGCTGTGCAAGAGCTTTTCAGTCTGGTGCAGTTACACTTATTTATTTTTGCTTTTGTTGCTTGTGCTTTTATTGTCAGATCCAAAAGTTTGTTGCCAAGACCACGTCAAAAACCTTTTTCCTATTTTTCCCTAGTAGTTTTACGTTTTGGGTCTTCCATTTAAGTCTTTAATCAATTTCAACTTAATTTTTATAAGTGGCGTGAGATAAGGGTCGAATTTATTTTCTTTGCATGGAAAAACTAGTTTTCCCACCATCACTTATGGAAGAGACTGTCCTGTCCACACTGAGTATTCTTGGCTCCCTTGTCAGACATCAGTTGACTGTATGTGTGCAGGTTGTTTCTGGGCTCTTGATTCTGTCCCATTGGTCTACGTGTTTGTTTTTGTGCCATTGCCATACTCTTTTGATTATAGTTTCATCATATAGCTCGAAACCAGGCTCCGTGATGTTCTAGCTTTGTTCTTCATCAAAATTTCTTTCGCTATCTGAAGTTTTTGTGGTTCTATACGAGTTTTAGGATTGGTTTTTGTAATTCTGTGAAAAATGCCATTGGAATTTTTACAGGGATTGCACTGGAATCTGTAGATGGCTATGGATCCTTGGTTTTTATTCAAATTCACAGTAATTTCATGAACTTCTTAAGGGTGATTCCCTAAATGTATCACTTATCTACTGCAACATAACAAGCAATCACAAAACAGTAACTTACAACAGCACTTATTTTGTTGTGATTCTGGGTTCAACAGTTTTGGCTGGGCTCTCCTGGGAAGTTCTCTGTCTTATCTAATCTCGCATCACCAGTGTGACCTACAGTCCTCTGGTAGCACAAACGGGGCTGGGGGGACAAGATGTGCCCACTCATGTGTCTGGGCCCTGGACGCTGGCTGTTGGCTGAACCTCCCTGTCTGGTTTCTTCTCATTTTTTATTCTTGCCCAGATTTCCTTTCACTGTGACAGGGATGTTCTAAGAGGTGAAGCAAAAAACCTAAGGCATTTTGAAGCTTAGGCTCCGAAACTTGCACAATTCCACTCTTGTCACATTCTATTGGTCAAAATAAATCACAAGGCCTCCCGACATTCAAGAGGAAAAGACTCCACCTTTTGATAGAAAGCTGAAAAATATTGTGGACATGATTTTCAGTCAAGCACACCACGCCTTCTCCTTGCTTTGTCAGTTTAACAGTAAGTATCATAGTGAAGGCACCTACTGGATATTAACTAAAATAAACTCCATGTTCTGGCACTTTTATTATATCCAGCTTGAGACTATAACCTTGGGATAAGAATAAATTTGAAGGAAAAATTAATCTTTATCAGGTTAATCTATAACTCATTACTTGGACTCATCTTCTTTTTAAAAATTCCCTAGATCCAAAGACACATGTCTTATTTCAAAGGAATAGCTGCACCTCAAAGAATTCCATGCTTTGAAGATTGAAAATAAATTAACAAATAGTTACTATGCCTGAGTCAAGAGTATCAAAAGTTTTGCTCATTATTACACTCATTTACTGATCAAGCATTCTTCCTGTGCTTGCTGTGTGGCAGGCTCTGTGCTATTTGCCCAGGATGCATACTTTAGTAGAGGAGCTACATATACTAATGGATCATTGTAACACAGATGATTCATAATTACAATGATAGATATATGCATAGGATATAATAAAAACACATTAAAACATAAAATTCATTTAAAAAATTTATAATTTGGTTGTGTAACAAGCACATGAATCTCCTAGTTGCTAAATATATATGCAAACATATCAATTTTATGTAGTGTTATTGAAGCCTTATGAGGATTGCAAGGGTATGTATACAAAGAAAAGAAAGAAGGCAAGATTTATATTATAGGACCATGTGATGGACATCTGTTCTTTCTGTCTAGCATCCATTTGCTCTTCTTGTGGTGACAGCACCTTGATTCCCTGCCCCCTTTCTTCCACTTGCAGTCTAAATGACAGGACAGAGACAACTCCACCCCAGTGTCACAGGTGGAGTGTGTGGTCCAGCCTGACCCATCAAACCACTGCACTTTTCTGGACAGAGGGACTTGTTCAGGGATAGTTATATGACCCAAGACCTGGTGAGACCAATTTCCAGGACTTTTGTGGAACTTCTGTGAAGGGAAAAATCATTCTTTTCTTTTGTGTTTGCTCAACAGAGTGGGTGTAAACCTGGGGCTGCTGGAAGGCACAGCAAGGAGCCTGGGAATTAAGCCAATTCTGAAGGAAATGGCTGAGGCATGGAGGGCAGATCGATGGCATCCAGGTCTCTGGATCCAACGCAAGATCTAACTGCCTAGATTTCAATATACGTACATTCATCTTATCTTCTCTTCCCCTTCCTCTTCCTTTACCCTCTCTTCTCTCTCTTCCTTCAAAGTACTGTAACAGGGTGCAGCCAAGAGGGGGGGCCCAAATAGGGATTTGGAATTGGGTCCAGAACTCAAGGTGTCCAGGAGATACTAGAAAAACATATAGGGTGTCTTCCCCACTGCCCCCCCCCCCACAGGTCTGAGCTGGGGGAAGGGACCTATGGAGCACGACCATGCAGAGCTATTTTGTATGGCAATGGCCCATAGCACCTCGCTGTCCTGTGTAGTTGAAAGTGGCCACATTGCCCTCTGTCAGTCCATATGTCTCCAGCACCTGCAGGGGCCCGAAGTGCCCAGGTGTCTGGGCACAGCCCACTGCCCACTGACAGCTGGGCCTTGTGTCCACATTCTGCCTGACTCTGTGAGGAGTGCAGAGAGGGGCAGGAGCTTCAACACCAATGTGCCAGCTCCCCAAAGTGAAGTCCTGTTCCCCATTCCCTAGAGACCCTTACCACTATGATGCTCAACACCCTAAGCATCAGATGTTGCACAGTGACAGGCTCCTTACCCGACCCTGCAACTTTCTTCTTGCTGGCAACAGCTTTGCAGCTAACCTCTGGCATGGTCATTTAAGATATCTATAACCTTTAACTGGTTTCATAGATATGTTAAGTAGCTGTAGCCACAGCTTTGAGCCAGGGGGATGGAAGTGACTTCCACCCAAGATGTAACTGGGAGGCAGCTCCACCTGGTTACAACACCTGTGTGAGAGCTTGGAGAAGATTGGCTCCATGCCATGGGGCCACACTTGCCCAGACTTATGATGGCAGTCCAGTAAAGCTGGAAGAATACAGGAATGCTGGCAGGTGTAACTGATTGTAGGAGGAGTCGGAAATGGGGATGCAGAGGAAGACTGGTGTGGGGATTTAAACCCAGTCTCGGCAGCCATGCGGGAGAGAACCATGTGGCTTTGGCAGAGTGGGGACCCCGCAGCTTTGGCAAGAATGAGGACCATGTGGCTTTGGCATGCTCCCTTTTGTCACATGACTTGGGAAGCAGAAGAGACTTTGCCTGGAAGAAAAGGGGTGAAAGGATCTTGCTGGTGGGCCATGAGAAGGTGCCACATGGCTTTGGATTAGCTGGAGATCCTGGTGGTGACACAGCTGATGGTGCCGGGAGCCCAAATCACAGACTTCTACTTCTTTTCCTGAGATACGGTACCCTGGATTAGGGCAGAGGGAGAAGGAAGAACCGTGTGTGTCTGTAGGTATCCTAAAGGACTTTAATATTTTAATGAGGACATTAGGTCACTACTCTAAGTCTGTATAGCTTTAAATAAATATTTCCCTTCCTTTTCACAAATCTCTGGCATTGAGAGATGTCTTTCCTTTGGTGGTGGGCATAGCAAACTTAGTGGGGGGTCCTTTTGGTAACAGTATATTGTACACCCCCTTGGGTCTGTTCTATAAAGTATTAGTGTTGGATGCTTGCCATTTTTCATCAAAAACACTAACTGAGAGTACAGAAGGACCAAAACTCAAGAAGGAGGTTTGCACCCTTGCCAGGTGGCTCAGTTGGTTGGAATATTGTCCCATACACCAAAAGTCTGCAGGTTCGATTCCTGGTTAGGGCATATACCTAGGTTGTAGGTTTGATTCCTGGTCCAGGCACTATGGGAGGCAACTGACTGATTGTTGGGAACCGCCCTGCCTGGTATCAGAAGCTGTAACACCCGCCAAGGCTAAGGCTGAGGGAATGACCTTGGAACCGTAAGCCACCAAAGAGACAAGCTTATCTCCCTGGTAGGAGCACCGCTTCTGCTCCTTTTACTTCACCCTGCCTGGTCCCCAATGCTTGGGGTTAGCCAATTGGTTAGCCAATGACGGGTAAGATTCCCCAAGAGGGGAACAACCTAAGACAGGCATGATCATGTAGGAGGCCCCCAAGGAAGGACTTTGGGGGCTACAGCAAAAGGGAGTGATGGACTCTCGCCCCTCAGCTTTGACAAAGCCTGAGTCCTCATTGTCTGCGAGAAAATCTCCTTATCTCTTGGCTGCCTTACTCCACCTAAGCCTGAAACAATGACAGGGTGGTGCTGCCCTGTGCTGGAAAGGGCAGGTTCCCTGGGTGATCAGGCCTAAGAAAGAATATGTAAAATCCTGTGAAACCTGCTGTGTTTAGAATGCTCTCAATGGAATGATAAGGGTCCAAGGAAGAAGTAAGTTTGTTCCTTAAAGTTTTTACAGTTCTTTAGCTATCTGACCCTGACTCAAAATAGGCCCTCAGAGTTCCTTGTTGTTTAATCCTTACTTCCTGGCAATGAGTAATGAGTTTTACCTGAATTCCTGTGTAAACCAACCCAGTAAAAGCCATTGAGGAAAAGGCTCTTGGTCCTTCTCCTTCGAGAGATTGGCCACCTTTCCTCCCCAAGCAGATCATGTCTTGGTAGACTTATTCTCATCTGTGGCAGACAGGGTGGGGAGGCTTGGCGGACAAAGCTCGTCCACAATTGATGTTTCTCTCTCTCTCCTTTCCTCTCTCTCTAAAATTAATAAACATATCCTCAGGTGAGGATTAAAAAAAGAGGTAGGTTTGAGGAGTATATATCAATCAAACTAGTATTATCAAAGCAAAGGCTCTCTGTGGGGAAACGATTGGGACACAGCGAGATAGGATGACACCGCTGGATGGGAAGGAGCCTTGATGTCCCAGAGTTCTGAGGTGATACAATAGAGTCTATGAAGGTGACAGAAGAAGATCAATGCATTTTGCCATGAGTACATACACACTAACAACATTAGAAGTCATAGTAGCATCAATTAAAATGACTCAGAAAGAAGTTAGGAGGAAACTGTGATAATTTGGAGGGTGAGGAGGAGGTTCTGTGTATGGACGAGAGCAATGCCGATCTGAAAAGCATCAGATAAATAACAGGGATTAGAGACTGCACGAGCACAGAAAGGACAAGGATTAGTAAAAGGGACACAAGGAAACTAAGTTAACTGACCAAGTCTACCCAAACTAAATCTAAACAACAGCCAATCTACAGAAAGTTGCTTGACGGTGTTCTCGGTACACAACTAAAAAACAAAATAGTACCTATTATTACAGATTTTAGAAACCTAGTCTAACTCCCAATTAAGGAGTGGAATAAATTAAATAAACACATTATTCCCCTATGACACAGGGCTTAGAGTATGTAAAACAACAAACCCCCCCACACTTCCTGAAAACTTAATCAGGGCTAAATGCCTTTGTGACTTTAGTCTGGTTTTATGCTAGCTGGTCAGTACTTTTTACGATGAATCTCTCAAGATGACTTTATTTAAAAGGCTCTGTGTTAATTATTAATTGCTCACCCAGGACCCATAGGGGATTTAAGACATTTTTGCTTGCTTTATTCACCAGGCAGAAACCTACCTATTAAGGTTAATCCAATTGGATTGGAAATACCTTCTTGTCTCACTTAATTTAACCTTTTTTAAGGGTTTAGAAAAATATTTACATACAGAGAAAAGAAACCCAACAATACTTAGGAGTAACCTTTACTTTGGAATATTGGAATGTGTCAGGACAAGACAGATTTTGTGTCCATTAAACAACTGTGGTTTTAATTTTTTTTTCTAAAGCAAGATGCTAAATCAAAACTGAGGGGGCAACTTATTTGTTTCTTTAAATCTGCCAAGGAATCAAGATACACCCTTACATTTCCTCCCTCAGGCTGGGAGTGTTTGGAGTCCTTCCTGTCCAAATGATACATTCTCTGATCTAACCTTTTGCTCTGAGTTCCTGTTAAGGAAAGCCCGTGCTACTAGCTTCTCTGAGAAACTTCGGTACTTTTTATGTTCCTTGTGAACCACAGTGGTATTATCAGAGCAGCAATGAAGGCTGGCACATCAGGTGCAAATATATTTCAAGGGAAGACCCATAAAGAGTCTTTGAAGATGCAGGTTATTGGAAACTGTGCCCACTGTTCTAATCTTAGCATAAATTAAATTTAGTTGTATTAATTAGCAGGTTTTAATGTCTGCTATCTTAAACAATGTTTTAAAACCATGGGGATTAGATTCAAATGAGTTCTTGGGCTCCCTGAGACCTGACCAAAGAAGGAAAAACAAGTGCCCCCAAGGATCTGAAAAGCACAGGCTTGTAACAACCTCATTAGGAGCTTGGAGGCTGTACATCGGTTCTCCTCAGGTGACCCTGGGTTTCTTCCAAGGGTCGTCACCCCAGAACACTGCCTCTTTCACATAGTTCACACATTTGACACAAATCTGTGGAAATCATGTGTAAGGTTTACAGCTTGGTTGAAGTAAAAACACAAACAAACAAAAAAAACAACCCTAACGGTTGTTTATTTAGAAGGGCATGTCTTAACTGCTAACATATACTATAAATACCTAATGCTAAAAATTTTTTAAAACTCCAGAGTCCTAATTACAAAGAGAATTCAAAGACATTTAAATCCTGATTTAAAATATGTAATTTAATTTTTTTAAATTTAAATTAAAAAATTTAAAGCATAAATTTTAAAAATGAAAATTACAAATAATTATATTTCATCTAGATTTTTTTCCCTCACTGGGAATTTAGGCAGCATAGATAAAACTTTGTGACTACTTTGGAATAATTTATACTGTCACTTTTCTAACAAAGAAATGTGCTTAACCTAATAGGAATTTTCCTCTGGTCCCTCCTCAAGACCCTGGGGACCATGTGCCTGCAGTTTCTGGGAGTGGCCTCTGGAGAGCAGTGTCCTTTTTAGTTTGCACCTTGAACCTCAAAGGAATCTTTCTAAGCAAAAGTTGCCAAGGACTCAGAGAATCACCTATTTCAATAAGCCACTTAGTGTTCTCAACTCCTGAGTAGCCATGTGGCTTGGAGCGAGTGACTTAACTTCTCTGAGCCTCAGTGTCCTCCTCCATAAGGAGAGATCTATTCTAAACTTCAAAGGCAGTTTCAATGATTCGATAATATCCTTAGACACTGTGTAGGAACGTTCAAATGATACCTTGCTAAGGCTTCCAACTACCCCAAAACTCTGTCTTTAGAGGTAAGAAAACCGAAGCTAAGAAAAATCGGGAGCATAGTCTAAGTCCCGTGGCAACCCAGTAGAGAACCTGGGATTTATCTTTTTAGCACATAATACAAGTAAAGTGCCTAGAAAATTGCCTTGTGGATATTAAATATTAGTAATTTGAAACCATTTTTATTAGTGGTTTTGATTATTAAATTTTTTATTGCTGGTAACCTGAAAGACATTAACATTTTAAAATATTATTTCTATGATGACTTAAAACAGATATAAAAATCAATTATGACACAGTTGTTCAGATATCTTAATTTCCCCCCAATGAATATTTGAACAGAGAATGCAAGGCCAAAGGGAAGATTTGTAAATAAAAGTTATGGTCAATTAAATGTGAGAAATGCTATATATTTTATTCTGCTCCTGAAGATTCACAAGAAACATTAGCACATAAAATCCTCTGAGATGTCTCACAGTAAAGAAAACTATTAATCTAGTTTAACCCAAAGTTTTCAAATGCATTTGACAAAGGAATTCTTTCTTCATATAATATTTATGATCATCCCATGAAATCAGTATTCTATGGAAAGCATTTGGGAAAAAACAATCTATCAAAATTCTTCTTCCAACCCGAGCATGTAATGTTTTGATGTGTTTTTGTTTGTTTGTTTGTTTGTTTGTTTGTTTTTCTGCTAACTCCACTCCCTGTTGTGGATATACTGTTAAATGTCAGGGCTGAAATACAGTTAAGTGTCTTTCTGACACTTTACTGCCAAACCTAAATTTTTCTTAGGCTTTTCTCACAATACATTTTTTTAATAGCTCTCCCCATAACTGTAGTCACGGTTAAAATACTAACCCTTTCCCAAAACTGCTGCTCATAGCAATACTTAGATCTTCTTGTAAACCTTATCTTTTGCACCATTCATTGGCTTCTCAGGCCATTGACTCTAATTTAAACTTTTTAATTTGTCAAGAACTTATGACTCCACAATTAAATGGTAACTTCCTTAATGTCTGGAACCATGCATTGCATATCCATATATCCCTCCCTAAAAGTGCATCAACACAGTGCATTTCTCATTCATTCATCCAACAGATGTGCACTGAGAAGATCAATATGCACTGATCCCATGTGCCAGGCACTGTTCTAAGCGCTGCGTTATACCAGCACCCTGGCAAGGTCACCAGTACTCTAGTGGAACTTTAATTGTGCTGAAGCAGATAGATACCTAAGCCTGATTCAAGTAAGTACATAATGTAATGTCAGATAAGAGTAAGTGGAATGAAGCAATAAGAGATGTAAAAGAGTGATTAATAAGAAGTTACCTTGGAAAGGACTCTCCAAAGAGGAAATATTTAAGCTGGAATCTGAATAACAGGAGAGAATCAGTCATGCCTGAGAAGGTCAGAAAGAAAAATGTTCTAGATCAGAGCACAGACCCAGGGCAAAGAGTAGGTGCTGGCTGAATTTGCTGAGAGGAAAAACAAGGCAGCCAGTGTGGCTAGAGCATGCATAGTGAATCAGAGGAATCACAATGATATAAACTTAGAGTGGTGGGTATGAGCCAGACTTCAGTAAACAGTTTGGACTTTATTTTAGGTGCAGTGGGAGCCACAGAGTGTTAAAGATGGGAATGACCTACACATGTTTTCATCACGTTGAAAGAACACTCTGACTTTGGGGTAAAGAATGAAATCTGGTGGGTAGAAGGATGAATCAGGGAGGCCCATTACAGACTGTTCTAGTAGTTGAGGTAAGATACAAGGGTGCTTTAGACAAGGGTGTTTGCAGTAGAACAAAGGAAGTGGACAAATTCTGGATGTGTTTTGGCAAAAGAGACGATGGGACTTGCTGGCTTGAGCAAACTGGTAGATGGTGTGATTTGCTAGACAGAGATATCTGGGAGACGAATGACCCTGGGAGGAAGGGCGATGAAGGCTGAGAGGGTCGACAGCATATCCAAGAATATGTGTCAGCTTTACCTTATTCTGAAGTTCATGGAAAAGGGCAGGGTTAGATACATACATTTGGGAGTCACTGGCATAAAAATAGTATTAAAATCGTGGGACCACATGATATAATCTAGGTAGAGAATGTAACCCCAAGGCACCTCAAAATTTGGAAGTGGTACAGGAGGAAAGGAGAGAGAGAAGGAGGGAGAGAGGGAGGGGGCAGAGACCGAGAGTGAGAGAGACAAAGAGACAGAGAGAGGGAAAGCAAAATGGTGGGCAGGAACCCAGGAGAATGCGGCGTGGAGAAGTCCAAGAGAATGACGTGCAGCTGCAGTGAGGGAAAGGTCAGCTGAGTCAAATGCCAGGGATTCAGATGGGGACAGAAGAGGAACCACGGGGCTGGTCAACGTGGAGGCAATGAGGGCAGGTGCCTCGGAGTGGTGATGACGAAGGTGGGAGGAGTGGATTGAAGCAAGAATCAGAGATAAGGACTGATAAACATTCCAGGTAGACAAATTCTTCAGAAAGTTTCGTCGTGAAGAGAAGTGGGGCAGGAGTGAGAAGGGACGTGCAGTCCAGAGAGTGTTCCCCCAACCCCAGGAAGGGAGATACCGTAGAGAGCCAGAAGCAAAGACTAACGATGTAGAAAAGAGGAACTAATGGAACACATACATCTTTAACGGCTGAAAATTTAAGATGTGTTGCATTTATATTAAACTGAATAGGAGGTTATTTTCCGACACACAAGTTGTAATTGTGACAGTTTCCAGGAAATAAAACTGGGTAGTGATAATAATAACAATGTTTACTAATATGTAGTGTTATTATGTGCCAGGCATTATTTTATGTGCTTTCCGTATATATGTATTACACACATGTGAATATATATTTGCCTCTGCATCCCTCCAAGTAACAATAACTGTTCTTGTATTACACTTGACTGGGAACCGAGATACAGAGAGGTCAACTAACTTGTCTAGTATGATGCAAGCAGCAGAACCAGGACTCATGCTCCCTCTGACTCTGAAGCCTTAACTGATAAACTGGTAAGATGTTTCACATCAGCTGCCATTTCCTCAGTTCATGACATGTTTTATAATTCACCTCCTCTCAGTTACTTCTTTCTCCAAGGGCACAGAGTTATAGAAAAGGACGAAAAGACATTGTTTTTAACCCTTTCTCTATTTGGGGCAGTTTTATGAGACGGAAGTGGTGCAAGAGAAGAGGAGTGAGAACTGCTGGCTACATCAAACTAGTCAGACGGAGCCAGCAATTCTCTCAAACCTCTTGCTTGTAGGATATTTATAATCATATACTATACATTAAAATACAACTTTTGACAGTATAGCTTTTTTTCCACAAAAGTACTCCATCTACATCTAAATTAGATACACACTTATATATTGCCTTAATGGCTATATGGTATTCACTTGTTGAGATATACTACAACTTACTTAACCCTTCAAATATGTATGTGTGTATACACGCACTTACATAAGAAGTCCATGATCTTGGCAGAAAAATTAGAACATATAGTTTAGTGAAAAGAATTCCACTCTTTAATTTAATAAATATTACTGAGTTTCCATTTTATGTCATGCAACCATTACAAACCAGTCTTTCAAATGCCATTTAAAAGCACAAGGACAATGCAAAGGCCTATATAGAAAATATGTAAAAAATAGTAAAAAAACAATTAAATCACACATATATGAGAGAGAGAGAGAGAAACAGAAAGAGAGAAATGTAAGCAGTAGTTATTATTTCTGGTCTTATTTTCTTCTGCTTGTCTTTTCCTTATTTTCTATAATGAATGTATATTTCTTCAATACTCACAAAAATGTGATTTAAAATATGAAATATTCCTAAACTTTTTATTGTGCAAAATTGCAAATGTACTAGAAAATATGTATTTGATCGCTCAAAAATATATACAATAAACTCCACATTTCCATCACCCCGCTTCAATAAGTATCAACATTTTAAAGAACTTTCCAATTGCTTATTTTGTATTTGTAGAAAACAATAATACTTATGGACAGAAAAACATGTTTATAAACTTCCAGTCAAGATGCTCACATATGCAGACATGGTTGGCCTCTTTGCACAACTACATCAAAATTACAACTAAAATATAGAACAAACATCACTCAGAATTGTCAGTAATCAAGTTGAATGCAAGCCTGACAATTGTAGAATTAAAGAAACCACATCCATCCAGACTAGTAGGAGGGGCACATACATGGAACACACTGGTCCCACAACGATGTGTGGTAGATAAAAATTCAGGAGGGATAACACGGGAGCAGAGTCCAAGTCCTACATTAGGCCCCATAGCCCAGGGTTCCAGTGCCAGGAAGATAAGTCCCCACAACTTCTGGTTTCAAAAACTAGCTGGGGTTGAGACAGTGATAGAAACTGCTGGAGTTCCTCTTAAAGAACCCATACATGGACTCACCTACTCAGACTCATTCCCTCTGAGCTCCACCCCTGGGGTAGCAGCCTGACAGGTACAGTGACATATGGGGAGAAACCAAAGTGTCAGGCATCAAGGCAAGCAGAGACCATTGTCCATTTTCTTTTCTCTTCTTTTTTAAAAAGATTTTATTTATTTATTTTTTAGATAGAGAGGAAAGGAGGGAGAAGGAGAGGGAGAGAAACATCAGTGTGTGGCTGCCTCTCGCATACCCCCAAATGGGGACCTGAACTGCAACCCAGGTCTGTGACCTGACTGGAAATCAAACCGGTGACCCTTGGGTTCACAGGTTGTTACTCAATCCACTGAACCACACCAGCCAGGGCCATTGTCCCTTTCCTAAAACCTCCCCCCACAGAACCAAAAAGCCAGCAAGCTGGTGCCATATTTGAGACTCCATCAACCTGCCTAACACTGTTTAACCTGCATTGGAGATCCCCAGAGACTGCCCGACCCAATTTATGAACCCACCCAAGCTACTTTTCCATATGAATGGCTGGTCTTGGCTCACTGTTTCACAACTTCCTAAATTCTCTCAAACAAGCAACAGCTGGCCTCAGTGAACCCCCAAGCGCAGCACTCGCAGCAGCCAGTCTAGATTCATAGCTTGCCCTTGCCTGGGAAATCCAAGCCCAGCACAAGCAGCAGCTATCTCAGATCACTTTATAGCTCAGGCAGGGTGGCCCCACCCAAAACACAGGTGGGGGCTGACCTTGGCCTGCACCACCTGGGAAACCCCAGCACCAGTGCACCCAGTGGACAGGCACAAACCATAGCAGAGCACCACCACCCAGATTCTGCACAGCTGATCCTCCATGGAGGGCAGAGGTTTGTAGTAAGTCGTCTGGGAAAATCAGGACAACTGTAATATCATAATCAATAATATGGGCTACTAAGATATGGAGTCAAAGCAGTCCTACCTAGTATATTTTGCCATGTATAATGTGTACTTCTTTTGCCCAATATATGTGTATTATACATGGGTATAATGAATATGTGCCATGGACATAATAATCCCGTGTATAACATGCACAAAAATGTTAGTGCACATTATATACAGCAAAATACGGTAATACATAGAAACAAACACAGGGAGGTTGCCAAAATGAGGAGACAAAGAAACATGGCCCAAATGAAAGAACAGATCAAAACTCCAGAAAAGGAGTTAAATGAAATGGAGATAAGTAATCTATTAGATGCAGAGTGTACAACACTGGTTATAAGGACACTCAGGGAACTTGGTGAGGACCTCAACAACGTAAAAATGATCCAGTCAGAAATGAAGGACACACTAATTGAAATAAAGAACAATTTACAATAGTAGAATGGATGCAGCTGGGAATCAAATAGATGATATGGAACATAAGGAAGCACAAAACAACCAATCAGAACAATGAGAAGAAAAAGGAATCCAAAACACAAGTATAGTGTACACCTCCGGGACAACTTCAAGAGGTCAACATTCACATCATAGGGGCACCAGAAGGAGAAGAGAAAGAGCAAAAAATTGCAAATCTATTTGAACAAAATAATGGAAGAAAACTTCCCTAGTTTGGTGAGGGAAATGGATATGCAAGTCCAGGAAGCACAGAGGGTTCCAAACAAGATGGATGCAAATAGGCCCACTCTTGCAAGACACATCATAATGAAAATGCCAAAGGTTAAAGATAAAGAGAGGATCTTAAAAACAGCAAGAGAAAAGCAGTTAGTTTCAATCAGGGGAGTTCCCATGAGACTATTGGCTGGTTTCTCAAAAGAAACTTTGCAGGCTAGAAGGAACTGGCAAGACATATTCAAAGTCATTAAAAGCAGAGACCTACAGGCAAGATTGCTCTATGCAGCAAAGCTACCATTTAGAATGGAAGGGCAGATAAAGAGATTCCCAAAATACAAAAAAACTAAAGGAGATCATCATCACCAAACCATTATTATATGAAATATTAAAGGTACTTATTTAAGAAAAAGAAAATCAAAGCTATGAATAATAAAATGGCAAAAACACATATCTATAGACAGTTGAATCTAAAAAACAAGCTAGCTACTGCTTTTGGCCTTTTGGCTAAGGTCAAGTGTAGTATCTCTTCTTATCAGTTTAAAAAATAAGCTAAGCAAACAAGAAGAACAGAGACAGAATCATGGATAGGAGAGTGTTTTGATGGTTGCCAGATGGGAGGGGAGTGTGGGAGAATGGGTGAGGAGGTGAGGAGATTAAGAAGTACAAATGGGCAGTTACAGAATAGTCATGGGGATATAAAGTACAGTATAGGAAATGAAGTAGCCAAAGAACTTATATGCACGAGCCATGGACATGAACAATGGTATGGGGACTGCCTGAGGGACTGGGAAGTGCTGGGTGGAGGGGCAACGAGGGAAAAATCAGGACAACTGTAAAAGCATAATCAATAAAATATAATTTAAAAAAAGAACAGGAAAAACTATGTTTATAGAAAAAAAATTAAATGTTAAATAAATGTTTGTTGTTGTTGTGTTTTTAATTCTCACTGCAAAAAAACCTCACTGCAGGCCTGAGGTTTCTGAGGCCTGCTGACGAGGTTATCATCTTTGCCATCCAACTCACCCCTTCTCTCTAGGAGCTATCCGAATGCATTATTATGCCTGGGAAAGGGAAGAACTAACATAATGGAAGTGGTGAACTGGAAACTGTGAAGCTACAGTACAGCACAAGGGAAATAGTGAGCTCTCACCAGTGAAGTGTGGCCAAGAAGACAGCCCAGGGACAAGTTGGCGACAGGTTGGCAGGTCACTGTCATTTACAGAGGTCAAGGAAGCAGAGCTAATAGAGCATTATCAAACTGTCACGTGGTTGTACCTACCCAAACTGTTGTCACTGCTTGTGGGCCAGGAAGCAATTCTATCCCTCAGTTTCTTTTTACAGGAGTTGTCTGACTTCTCAGAAAGGCCCACCTCCTCCTTCCTAATTTCTCGAACAAGCTGCATGCGGCATCTTATAAAATCCTGGAAGGAAATCTTCCCATTTTCATCTGCACCCAGTTGGTTCATGATCTCAGCCACAGACTCTTCCATATTCAGTTGGCGACAGACCATCAACAAGTCATTCCTACAGAAGGGGTTGGACAGAAGAGAAGTTGTTTAGGAGAGACATTTGAACCAAAGAAAGTGGTTAATGAAAAAAAGAGTTTCTTGACTCTAGTAAACCTAGTTCTAACCTTCTCATTGCTTTTAGAAAAGTGGTAAGTGTGCAAAATGACCTGTTTCATTAGTTACTCTAGACAAGAATGCCATTATTATTAGGAAGAGTGAGGCAACTTTAAATCCTTTGTTCCCTTTTTTCTTCCTCTTTCCACGCCCTTCCCTCCTGTTCTATCTTTTGAAATCGATGGAGCACCTGTGGAGTGTAGCTCTGTAATCTCACCATAAGATAGAGTTTCAGAACATAAAAAAGACATTGTTTCTACTCTTGGCAGAGTTTTAAATCTAGTCAAGTTTTAAAAAAACAACAAAGATTTTAACAAGCTCAGTTTTCAGCTTTCTGGACCAATCAGGTAATTTTAACACTTCTTTAAAATGTTATTTAATCTTGACTTTCATGATTGTGCTTGCCTACCTCCAATTTTTCCTAAGCTTCTTTGAATATTTTTCACGCTCCTATCAGCAATTAGCAAGCCTTAAGGGTTGGAGCAGGGATCAAACCCCAACTGTGTTGCGGGACTGGGACGCAATGTACATGTGAAGTACATGGATCAAAGAGGGATCGGTGAAGCCAGTGCTTTCACTAAGAAGTATATGCAGCCTATAGGTTCTCAAATTAAAAAATAAGTAAATAGAAAGAATAAAAAAAGGAACAATAAGAACAATAACACTATGCTGGCCAAGAACGTATATTTGGATGACACCATTGGAACCCTGGAATATTTTGACACACTCAAGTTTTGTCTTCTCAACCTGACCCCAAGCTCCTGAAGTCAGTGCGGGCCAGGTGTCGGTCTGCCTTAAGATCTGCGCAGCACCCATCCCATCGCCCTGCACAGAGCAGATCTCATCGTGCTGTTTTGATGGATTGATTCATAAATTCTCAGAAGTTAAGAATGACCACCCTTTTGAAGGGAGCCCCCACTCTGACACTTTTCTACATGTACCTCTCTTTCTGTTTTCCCACAGAAGTCAGCACATGGATGCTCAGTAAGTATGCATGACCAATAGACACCATAAAAACAACCCAGTAGCCTTCTTGACAGAGCAGTATGTTTCTTTGCCCGAGGCTAGCAACATGTCTTAGAGAAAGATGCCAAGCTGTGGTTGTCCAAAACTAAGACAGTATAATGGAGAACTATACTAGTAGCAATAACGTCATCACAAAGGCACTTGGCTTAAAAAAACACCCAACAAAAAAACTTTTTTTTTATCCTCACCCAAGGACATGCTAATTGATTTTAGAGAGAAGAGAAGAGAGGGAGAGGGAGAGAAACATCGATTGGCTGCCTCTTGCACATGCCCCACTGGGACCGAACCCTCAACCCAGGCATGTGCCTTGACTGGGAATCAAACTTGTGACCCTTTGGTTTACTGGACAACACTCCAAAAAACTAAATGAGCCATCCTGGCCAGGGCTGTATTTCAGAAAATATATTCATTCACTTTAGAAAATGTAGACAAGTCAAAAGAAGAAAATGCAAATTACATGTAATTCCTCCTACCCAGCAATAACCACAGTGAACCTTTTGGTTAATTTCACAAAATTTTGGTGAACATTTTTTTCTCTAAATTCTTTCTAAATAAAAATTCCTCTAAATAACTTTTTTCCTTTCATTATTGCTACAACTTTTGTAAAATGTTTTATATTTATTCATATTCATATATGTATGTATATCATCTTCAGAGTACTTCAACATGAGGCAAGAAAGGAATAGATTTAAATTCATAGCAGAGGAACTGGCCAAGTCAGGTAATATTTAGTGCTGTAAAGAACACAAATCACCAGGCAGCAAAATTAAAATATGGCTAATAATCTTTTAGCTCAAAACTACATGGTTTCACAATGCACAGCTATTATTTTCTGTGTATAAAAGCCTATCATTTAGGGAAATTCACAGCCTAACATCAGGAATAGATAGTGGAAAAGATGGGCTTACGTCTGTCAGGCTCAGAGGTAGAGAAAAGCATCATTCTTCCCAATAATGATACTAAATTCCAAATCTAGTTGGAATGGGGCCTGTACAAAAGCAATCATTACTTTGAGTAAGAGGTTAGATAATTCCATTCCCAATTCTCAATTAGCAGACACCTACGAATCTGGTAGTTATGCCAGAAATAGTTGCTTATGGAAGAAGTCAAAAAAGGTCTAAAAGTTCATTTTGCCCCTAACTGTTCAATTTGAGTCATACAGACATAATTTAGAAGACTCTAATTTCAGTTTCATAAGTATTCAAAGTGTGGAAAGTTGATCAGTGGACATTTTGACCTGTCCAAAAAGTCCACAAAGACATCTGGTTCACACAAAAAGTCTTAGAGATTTGGTCCTGTCCAAAGTATCCACGGAGACATTGGTTTACACTGAAAGGTCCCTGAAGTATGAAAAGACAAACGGCAGAACCATGCACAAGTTATCACGCAGGTCCTTGGTCACACTCAAATGTGGCCACTGACCTCACAACAATACCAACAGAATCAAATCTGTATCACTGAAACCATTCAGAGATAGAATTAATAGAAAGCCAATAATCAGGTCAGTATACACTCAAGAGCAATTGCTCGTTGACTTCAGAGTAACCCTGCAAAACTTCATAATGTGAAAGACAAGAATCAATGTGAAACCCACGATTCCTCATGAATTATAGGAAAGAAAAGGTCCATACAATTTGAACAAGGTTCAGTGTTTGTATTCTGTAATGAATCATAGGCAAAATGTCTCCACAGACCTTTCAGGACAGGAGCAAATATCAAGGACCTTTCAGGATGAGCCTAATGTCTCTGTGGACATTTTGGCCAAGACCAAATGGCAGAGATATATTTCCTTCTTTCTCTTCAGCTCTCAACATGGCCGCTTTTTCCTGAAACTCCTTCCTACGTAACAGCCCTGTCTTTGGGTTTTCCCCCAACTCTATGCGACTATGCCTTCAAAATTCTTGTCCTTAACTACTCATGTTACCCAAGGCCTTGCCCTTTGCTGTTTTTTCACTTGATAGACTTTCTATAGGTAATTAATCTAAATTGACGGCCTTATGTGTCAGTATGCATGGTTGACTCCCAAATCTCTATCTCCAGCTAAGTAGAAACCCATTTTCTACTAAAGAGTGAGGTATGCTCAGTGTTATGTATTTACCTTGAACTCAGAGTTCTAAATTGAATTCATCTTCTTGTACCATTACTCAAGTTTACTCCTCCTATGTACATAAATTACACCACCGGGTCACCTGAGTCAGAAATCTAGAAATTATCTGTTTTTTTCTCCTTTATTCTCCCACATAGTCAGTCACCAAGAACTAGAGACTTTGGTGTCTGAATAGCTCTCATATTCATTCTATCCTGATCATACTTACCATCTTCATCAATTTTCATTTGGTTTTCTGTAATGGTCTCCTATTAGATCTACCTATTTCCAACCAGCAGCCAACAAGTTACTTTTTCTCCCTAATTTTTTAATTTGATCTCCCCAAGATGCTCAGCTTCATAGCCATGTTTCTTGTTTCATAGCCAAGGCCCATCAGATTATGGCCTGGGCCTATCTCTGTAGCCTCACCCTCCCACTGACATAGGCAACCTGCATGCATTCTGACCACACTGAGTTTCTTTCGGTTCCATAGGAGACTTTGTTGTCTTACATGCCTATGCTTTGTACATGTTTGTCCTTCTACTTAGACATCCTTCCTTTCTTTTTCTCAAACTCTAGCCTATTCTCTATAATTCACCTGAACAGCATCTCCTTCAGAAATCTTTTCTAAATATTTCAGCTAATCTTGAGTCTAATTTGAATTCCCTTCTCTATGTTACTGAGGCACTGGTGCTTGCTTTGATCACTTTTCCCACTTTACAGTAATTATTGATTTATTTTCTCTCTTTACTACTAGACCAGAAGTTGGTAACTGAAGCCTACAGCCAAATCCAGACCATGGGCTGTTTTGGTGAATCAAGTTTCCTTGAACGCAGGCACATCTATTTGTCTGTGTGTTGTCTATGGCTACTTTTTCACTATGCCAGCTGAGTCTCATGGTTGTGACAGAGACTATATGACCCTTTGTAGAAAAAGGCTGCAAACTCCCATACTAGACTGTAAATTCCTAGAGAACAAGGCTCATTTGTTGTTCATGTTTTCATCTGTGACACCTGGCATATAATAGGTGCTAAATGGACAAGTAAGTAAATAAAATGTTAGATTTGAGGCAAAAGAAGTATTGAGAGAACTTAAATAATGAGAACCTTCAATCCTAGTTCTCTTTTGCTGATGCACATTTCAATTTACAATCACAAATTAAAACAAAACAGGTTGATGTCATTAGGCTTTAGAATATCTTCTAGTATATGTGCTGAGAATGGACTCTATCCCTCAAGCCAGTAATCTAAACTTTCGATGCTAGTGGTACTCAGCTCTGGAAGCACGCCATAATCACCTACTGTGATTAAAACACATTGGTGAGCCCTGGCTGGCGTAGCTCAGAGGCAATACACATTGGTTAAAATATACTGATGCTCAAGCCCATGGTCCTAAGGAATGAAGGCTTTGAGGCAGCTCAAGAATCTTAGGATCTAAACCGACAAACCAAACACACTAGATTGTGAAAATACATGTACCCACAAGATGAAAAAACATTTTAGAGGGAATTATCTGCAGAAATGGAAACAAACAGGATTTTACTAGAATTTATGCTCCATGAGGATGGAGAATTTTGTCTTTGTTCACTGTTGTAGTCCTAACACCAAGAACAGCACATGGCATATAATGGGGGATCAGTAAATAAATGATGATTGTCTGAGTAATTTTTTCATTTGTTTTTAATCATTCAGAATCCCCTGATTTAAAATATCCCATTTAATTGAAATTTTATACATAAAGATGGCAAATTGACAAATACAGTCTTTAGCTAATCAACAGACAATTTTCTTTAGGGACATAAACATTATGTTCTATCACTTAAAATGGGGGTTTTGAGTTAAAAAGGGAAAGTAAAGAGACATGATATCAATAAATGTACCCTGGTGCCTTTTTAAAATTCAATTCTTATTTTAAAAAAGGTGAGTTTATAATCTGTAAAAACATGTGATGAGAAAACGATAAGCCATTAAGTAAAGAGAAAATTAATTGGTAACATTATCTAAATGAACAAAATACCATATAGTATGCATCCTACAGAATTAAGTGAAATCATCCAGGATCCTCCCATTATGGTTTTAACATACTCACCAGGTCAGCCAAGGTAATAAATATCTGAGAATGGCTCAAAGTTGAGCCTACAGATTCATTCTCATTCTCTTTCTCTCTCATTTTCTGTCTGTCTGTCTGTCTCTCTCTCTCACACACACAACATACAACTTTTTTTCTCCCATAAACTATACTACTAGAAATAAGAAGCTTTTGGCATGATGTTTATATCTGAAAGTTGCTTTGGGTTGACATTATCAACCTTTAAAAATAGAGAAAAAATAGCAAAGACAATACAAAAGTCAAGATTGGAAGAAGAAACACTTTCAAGTCATCTATTTATACTATAAGATTCTTTTTGAAATCTCACACCTGATGAAATATCAAGATATAAACTTTTGCAAAACAAATTTCAGGTTACCAATTTCCTCAATATTGGCTATGTGGAAACCTGTTTTAACTCTTGTGAATTAATATTTACAGTCTTGAATTTCACTGCCTAATACAGTAGCCAATACACACAGTGGCTATTTAAGTTTATATTTAAATCAATTTACTTTCTCTGGCTTATTTCACTTAGCATAATGTTTTCCAGGTTCAGTCACATTGTCACAAAGGGCAAAACTTTCTTCTTTTTTATGGCTGAGTAGTACTCCACTGCGTAAATGTCCCATAGTTGTTTTATCCACTCATCTACTGATGGGCACTTGGACTGCTTCCACATCTTGGCAATGGTAAATAATGCTGCAATGAATATAGGGGTGCTTATGTTCTTTTAAATTTGTGTTTTTGGTTCCTTTGGATATATTCCCAGAAGTGGGATTTTTGGGTCAAAAGGCAGATTCATTTTTAATTTTTTGAGGTATCTCCTTACTGCTTTCCACAGTGGCTACATCAGTCTGCATTTTCACTAACAGTGCAAAAGGGTTTCCTTTTCTCCACATCCTCGCCAGCACTTGTTGTTTATTTATTATTAATGATAACTCTCCTGATAGGTGTGAGGTGATACTTCATTGTGGTTTTAATTTGCATTTCTCTGATGGTTAATGACATTGAGTATCTTTTCATATGTCTGTTGGCTATCTGTATGTCCTCTTTGGAGAAGTATCTATCTGGGCCCTTTGCCCATTTTTTTAATTGGGTTGTTTTTTGGTGTTGAGACTTGTAAGTGCTTTATAAATTTTGGATACTAATCCCTTTTCAGATGTATTGGTCTCCCATTCTGAGGGTTGTCTTTTTATTTTGTTGATGATTTCCTTTGTTGTGCAAAAACTTTTTAGTTTGGTGTAGCCCCATTTGTTTATTTTTTCTTTTGTTTCCCTTGCCTGGGGAGATATATCTGATAAAAAATTGCTACAAGCAGTGTCTGAGATTTTGCTGCCTATATTTTCTTCTAAGATTTTTATGGTTTCAGATCTAACATTTAAGTCTTTGACCCATTTTGAATTTAGTCTGTGTGTGGTGTAAGAAGGTGGTGTAATTTCACTTTTCTGCAGGTATCTGTCCAATTTTCCCAACACCATTTATTGAATAAACTATCAAATACTACATGAGTTCACTCATATGTGGAATCTAGTGAACAAACTGAACTAACCAGCAACATAGAGACAGACTCAGAGATGGAGAGTAGATGACAGATAGTGGAGGGGGTGAGGTTAGGGGCTAGAGGGATTGTGCAAAGGGAAAAGGACTCATGGACATGGACAACAGTGTGGTGATTGCTGGGGGGAGGGGGTATAAGGGAGCTAAATGGTAATGGAAAAAAACACGACGAAGATTAAATTTTTAAAAAGTTGGCAATACAATTAATCATTTTTTGCGCAAATGTTAAAATAATTAAATACAACATTTAATAAAATTAAACTAAATGTTAAAATTAAAAATAAAATAATTAAAATGAAATCCAATAGAAAATTCATTCCTCATTTGCATTAGCTCAGTGGCTACATTTTTAAAAATATCTTTTATTTTTAAATTACAGTTGATGTACAGTCTTACATTAGTTGCAGGTCAATGGCCACATTTGGAATGCGCAAGAGCAACATATGGCTAGTGGCCACCACACTGCACAGCACAGATACAGAAGTTCCATCACTGCAGAAAATTCCGTTAAATAGCACTGGGAAAATAAATGGAGTACAATATCCTCAAAAAGCTCCAGGGAACAGAATCAGTCAAGCAAGGAAATTGTTACAAATATCAGTTATTACTTGTAGATAATAAAGGAATTACAAAACTGGAGGCATTTCCCTCCAAATATAGAAAAAACCATTGTGCCATAAATCTGTTAGTTTTCTTGGAAGCTGATTTTCTAATTTTGGGTTCATTCCTATTCATAAGACACACAAAAAATGTCCACTTTTTGATTAAGGAAATCTGATCAGATTTAAATTCATGTCCAATATAGTACCTGCTGATGAAACAATTTTTGTTGAAAGATTTATCAGACTCAGGGGGCAGGTGAAGGGACGTGTGTATGTTTCCTAGAGGAAGCACTATCATTGTCTTCTTAGATTTGAGTTATTATAATACTAATTCTTTTGGATGTTTAGCTTGAACTTCCTAAGGGTTCACTGAAATTATGAATAGCCAAGGTCAGTCATTGACATGATGGTTTCCCCTTCTCCAGGTGAAAAGTCAAGAGAGACTAAAAGCCAAGTTCCAAGAAGAAAGCATCTGCAAACAATAAAGTCTTACTTTTACGTATTTTTAAAAAGCTCTTTTATTTTATAATTATTTTACATGTGACTGTTTCCTAATTTTCTTACTCCTTATTTCTTTCGTCAATCTCTCAATTTGGCTTTTCCATTGATGTTCAAGTGGAAGGAAATACTTTAATGTGCTTGCCTCTTGGATAATTTTTTAAAAAGTAAATAACATTTTATATTATGCAAAATTCAGCCTATCTTCACAGGAATTTGTAAATACTTCTCAAAAGCAGTCTGCCATTCCTGAAGAAAAATAATCATTCAGAGCGTCTGTTTCAAGGGCTGTCCTAAATGCTTTTGAAATATTATTTCACTTAATCCTCATTATAACTTTAAGAGATATTATCTCCATTATATAGGGTCTGTCAGTTCCTTATAAGAGGGAACCTGTCCCAAGTTCCTAGCACCATGCTTAGTCCATAGCAGGTACTTAAACAGGTTGGTGGATGAATGAATGAACAAAGGGCACCTCTCATAATCTCAGGGTCAGACACAGAACCTTTCAGTGAGCATTCAGTAAATCCTTACTAATGGAATATACTAGCAGTGACGGTCAGTATGACTAATGGGCAAGTCGTTCTTAACATATAAATGGCCCTTCAAAACCCCATTAAGTTTCCCAAGGCAATTGACCCCAGATCCAAAACTACGTTTAAGGCTGTCGTATCTGGAAGATGTAGAATGAGAGGATACTTGCAAAAGGCTAATACATACAAGTTTGGGGACAATAAAAAAATCTGGAAAGAGTGCCACTTTGTAAAATCTTATTCCTAAGTGTATTTTAACAAAACTTTGAGAATAGCTAACCTTTCAGATGATTTTAGGTCATACTTTTATGGGAAAATGAGAGCATACACATAATGACATTACTAAAAAGATGAGTGTACCCAAATTTTTATATCAAGGCAAAAAGATTAATATTATACCATGTATTTAACATATAATGACTTACCACCTGCTGTGAATGATGAACTTGCAATTATATTTATTTTTCCATTGTAGAATAGGAGTAGCTAAAGGTGGTAATAGAAGATTAAGCAAAATTTTCATTAAGTGCTCTTCAACCGAATACCCAAGGACAATGTATTTTGTATGCTAGGCTCCATACACGTACTTGATCCCTGGCCCTGCAAATGGAAGAGGCCCACCCACAGAGTCTGCCACCAGGCACCACCAGGCGCCTCCAGGCCCAGCCATCCTGGCAGCCTCCCACCTACCCCCACCCTTTTCAATCCTCTGTCCCTTGATTTCACTTTCTGTCTTCTAACACCCCTTTCAGTTCTTCTGGCTTCACAAGTCACATGGATTTGTATGTCTGACCTTACCTCCATCCATTCTGCTCAAAATAAGAGATGTTCTCAATATTTATTCTGGTTTCTTGGGTCTTCCTTTGGCTCAGGCAGAAACTCAGATCTTTCTCTGAGGCTGACACTGTGACACTTGAAAATTTCCCCAAATTTTATACTCTCTATCAGCATTTAAAAACATTCAGCACATAAATATTTTTTTTCTTTTTTATTGCATTTTTCTGTGATCATTTATTCCGCTTAACTCCCCTCCTGCCCCACAATCACCACACTGTTGTCATGTGCATGAGTCCTTTCTCCTTTTTGCTTGATCCCTCTACCCTTTAAACCACACCCCCATAGCTGTCAATCTACTTTCTATGAGTCTATTTTGCTTGCTGAGAATTTTTTCCAATTGCAAAGCCATTGTGCAAAATTCTCCTAAATATCTCCCAAAGTACTTTAGTTTTAGAACATGGTACTAAAGGAACAATACTATGGGAGGAAATGCTATTTACACTTCTCTTTGAAAAGTAAAAAACAAAAAATTGCGATGTTCTCTTCACAAATAATTTTCTCTCTAGTCCACTCAATCTCTCAGATTCTAATGAAAATATCATAACATAAAAAGCAGATGAGGCCTTATAGTCTAATCACAGAAATAAGAAGGGAAAAATTTAATCCCAGTATATGCAGGAACCTGAGGCAAGAAATTTTGTCATTGTGTCTCATTTCCTTAAGTATTACATGGGGATATTGAACGTGTCATACTATGAAAACAAACTAAGGCAACGATTTTTAGAGCAATGCAACTGCCTTACAAGCTAGAGGGTCTCCAACATTTGAGAGATTTTCCAGGTTACTTTAGAGAATCTAATCTGTGATAGATATATATTTTGTAGAATAAAGTGAATTTTCAGGAAAAAAGATTATAGAAAGATATAGAAAAAATATAAGTTCAATTTTGAAAGTGACAGTCAACTCTGTCCAATTGGTATAAAATGTTCTGAACACTTATTTCTAATTCCTGTACTTATTTTGTTGAAGTCAGGTAAGAAAAGCACTAGTTTATGGGCTACTCTTTGAGGAATATTGTTCTAGACATCATGAAAGTGACTAAAGCAATTCTTTACTCCACAGATTACAGATCAACATGGGACAGATGATACCAAACAGCCACAATGCCAGTATCCTTGGTAGCTCACCATATTTGTTTACCTGGACATAAGATTCTAAGAAAAGTAAGTATATACTGGAATAACATTTACTTTTTAAATATATTTTATTGATCATGCTATTACAGTTGTCCTAATTTTTTCTTCCCTCTCCACTCTGCAGCCCCCACCCTCCAGCATTCCCCCTCCCCCTTAGTTCATGACCATGGGTTGTACATGTAAGTTCTTCGGCTTCTCTATTTCTTATACTATTCCTAACCTCCCCCTGTCTATTTTGTACCTACCATTTATGCTTCTTATTCCCTGTACCTTCCTCCCCTCATTCTCCTCCTCCCATTGATAACCCTCCATGTGATCTCCATTTCTATGATTCTGTCCTGTTCTAATTGTTCGCTTAGTTTTTGTTTTCATTTTTTAGGTTCAGTTGTTGATAGTCATGAGTTAGTTGTCATTTTACTGTTCATATTTTTTATCTTCTTTTTCTTAGACAAGCCCCTTTAACATTTCATATAATAAGGGCTTGGTGGTGATGATCTCCTTTAACTTGACCTTATCTGGGAAGCACTTTATCTGCCCTTCCATTCTAAATGAGAGCTTTGCTGGATAGAGTAATCTTGGATGCCTGTCATTGGAAAGGTCCTTGCATTTCATGACTTCAAATACTTCTTTCCAGCCCATTCTTGCCTGTAAGGTGTCTTTTGAGAAATCAGCTGATAGTCTTATGGGAACTCCTTTGTAGGTAACCCTCTGCTTTCTTCTTGCTTCTTTTAGGATTTTCTCTTTATCTTTAATCTTGGGTAACTTAATGATGATGTGCCTTGGGGTGTTCCTTCTTGGGTCCAATTTCTTTGGGACTCTCTAGGCTTCCTGGAAGTCTATTTCCTTTGTCATATTGGGGAAATTTTCCTTCATATTTGTTCAGATAAGTTTTCAATTTCTTGCTCTTCCCCTTCTCCTTCTGGCACCCCTATGATTTGGATTTTAGAGTACTTAAAGTTGTCCCAGAGGTTCTTTAGCCTCTCCTCATTTGTTTGAATTCTTGTTTCTTCATTCTGTTCTGGTTGGATGTTTATTTGTTCCAAATCATTTATTTGAGTCCCAGTTTCCTTATACAGGTAACCTTCACTCTTGGTTGCCTGTATATTTTGCTTTATTTCACTTTATGTAGCCTTCATTTCTTCCTTCATTTTGTGACTGAGCTCAATCAATTCTGTGAGCATCCTGATTACCAGTATTTTGACCACTGTATCTGATAGGTTGACTGTCTCCTTGTCACTTAGCTTTCTTTCTGAGGTTTTGTTCTGTTCTTTCATTTGGGACATATTTCTTTGTCTTGGCACACCTGTTAAGTTGTAAGGGGCGGAGTCTTAGGTATTTGTCAGGGCAGGCCAACCCTCTTTGCTGCACTGTGGTACTGTCTGTGGGGGAGGGGTCAGTGAGGGAACAGTGCTGCTTATTCACTCTGCTCTAGTTTCACTTTCCAACAAAATCTCCCATGAGACTGGGAATTCCTCCTGCCTTTGCAATTCCCACAGTATTTTACAGCTAGAGGTTTTGTGTCTTTAGTTTCTGGGTCAGCCAGCCCCCCCTTGCCTGGTCTGCTGCCTTGCTGTGGGTCCTCTCTCCCACCTGGCTGCCTGTCTCCGCCCCTCCTACTGGTCTGGGAGAATGTTTCCTTAACTCCTTGGTTGTTAGATTTCCATGCAGTTTGATTTTCTGGCACTTCTGGTTGTTCATGGTTTTTAGATTGGTTATTATCCTTCTTTTGGCTGTACAAGGAAACAAAACATTTCTACCTATGCCTCCATCTTGGCTGGAACCTCTGAAAAATCTGGAATAACATTTAAATCTATGTTCAGCATTAGTGAACACTGTATTGGGGACATAACTCATAGAAATGCCATCAGTTTTACAGTTATAAATATATTTAAATGAAAATATATTTGTTACTGTAGGCAGCTAGTTAGTACTCATAAAGGAAGGGGGTGAAGGGAAACAGACATTAAGCCTAATCTACTAGGGAGCTGAATCAGACATTAGGGCAGCTTCACTAGGCACTTGCAGCATTCACAGCCTCCCCAGAGACCGCCGCATCCTCCACCCTCAGGACTTAATCACCATGCAATCTCACTTTAGCCAAGTAAGCCTCACCAATAGTGGAATAAACTAACATTACGTGCCTCCTTTTGTGAAGCCATGGGAAATATACAACATCAGCTATTGAGAATTCTTGCCAAAAATGTTTAACCTACATTTGTGGAGAAATAAAGAGGCAAATTCAGGTTGTGAGATATTATTAAGAAAATAGGCCTGGAATCTTAATCTTAAAAAATCAATGTCATAAAATACAAAAAAGAGGGAAATGTATGGAGTAGAAGAGACTTAAAAAACAGACTAAAGATACTAAATTTAACATGCAGCTCTTGATTGGATCTTGGGTTAAAAATAAACCAACAACTGCATTATTAGCTTTATTAAAGTAACATTATTATTAATATTCTTTGAACAGCAGGAATATGATAGATTGTTTGCAAAAATGCTACAATTGTTTATGCCCCTGTATCCAGGCCCCTGAGCAACACAACTTTACAGCTCCTCATCAGGAGGACCTTGTGACTGGCTTTGACCAAAAGACTGCAATAGAGGTTGTGCTGTGCAAGCTCCAAGCCTAGGCCTTAAAAGTCTTTGCACGTTCCCACTCTCTCTTGGAATCTGCCTAAATGCTACAGGACTAAGCCTGGGATATTCTGTTAGGGGATGGAAGACTCTCTGGAGCAGAGACAAACCATCCAAATTAAGACCAGCTTAGACCAGCCAGCCCCTGGTAGATCCACAGTTGATGAGGGAGCAGGGGGACATTCCTCTGCTGCGTACAAGCACAGTAGGAGCCAATATGGTGACACAAAGGGGTAGAGTCTAGCCTGAGAAAATGTGGGAAAAGAATCAGATTGGATGAAGGTGCAGGACCCTGGAAAGTCTAGGAAAAGGATTGGTTCAGTGGAGAGCCCAGCACAAGCCCAGGAAAAACCCAGGAAGTAGTTGGGTAGTTGGAAAGCAATCCTGCTTGTTCCCTACAACCGAGAAAATATACAGAGGATTATCAAGGATCTCGGGGCAGTTGCCGCTAGAGCCCGCCCACACTCTACATCCCTGAGGATGTATTATTTCCCTTCAGCCCAATAAATCTTGCAACTACGCTTAAACTCCCACTCATGTGCCCTTTGAAATTCCTTTGCTGCAACACCACAAAGAACTTACTTCCACCAGCAACACATTTATAAGAATATATTTAAATTAAAATAGAGTTAAAGTTAAATCCTTGAAAAAAATCCCTCAACTAAACACAATACTTATACATATTTAATATGAGCACTGTGAGCTAGGTAGGTGCTGCATGACACTGAACAAAAAGGGCTCTTAACATTTTAGAAGTTTGTGATATAAACTACAGCCCAGGTTATAAAAGAGGAAGCACAAAAAAGATGATCTACAGAGAGAAAAATCAAAGGGAGCTCTGGTTTGTGCCTGGACCTGTCGTGTTATGGTAGTGGCTCAGGCAGTGGTGGTAAAGTTCCAAAGGTAGTCATAAAAGGCTGTTTGGATGAGTAGGAGGAGAGGAAATAAAGGTGAGGAACAGGAGAAGGGAAGGAAGCCGCAGAGGGAGAGGGCTGTGGGCCCAGAGGGAGAGCTGGCAGGGGGCCAGGCCCAGCAGTGACAGTGTAATGTTGGTGTGGCTGAGGGAGTGGCTCAGCGGTGAAGTGATAACTGTATGATACCACCAACATTTAGCTTCAAAGGTCAAAACTTCAGTTTCTTTATTCAAGGGTGGGGAGACTCCCTCCTGTGTTGACTTCCAAATCAGGGAAAACAAACTAATCTCTCTAATGCCTCCTCATTGCCAAAGCTCAGGACTCAGAAACATCAGCAGCTACTTGAACACCTTTGGCAAAGAGGAAACACATGTAGAAATAAGCCTACTGAGGCTGCAAGAAAGGCCCTCAAATGGTCGGAAAAGACTACAGGTCCGAAGGTGTGGGAAACTGAGTCCTGATCACAGACAGAAAGTCACCAATGTAACACAAGTGGGCCCAGAGGCTCTGAACTCTGCCAAGTTCAGAAAAATACACACCTCAGTGACAAAGGCTAGGTCTAGAATTTAAAAGCACATGTGACTCTCAAATCCTACTGGTAGGAGTATAACTTGTATAGCATCTCCTGCAATCTGGCAGTAGTTGTCAAAATAAAAACTGCACAAACCATTTGACCCAGCAATTCCATTTCTAGAGATGTATTCCACAGATATGCTGATATATGCAAAACAATGAATATATGGAATTGTGCAAGGAAGCACTGTTTGTATTAGCAAAGGATTAGAAGCCATCTGAACATCCACCAGTGAGGGTCTGATAGATAAATTATGGTTCATCCATACAATGCAATGAATACCAACCTACTTTAAAAAGAATAATGCAGCTCTATATAGTAGTGGCACAATCTCCAGAATGGGCCAACTTAAAAAAAGGCAGGTGCAGATCAGCATATATACTACTTGCCCGTATGTATAAAAGAAGAAGGGGAATGTGTCCCTGTGTACCTGATGTACACAAGTGATCCCTGGAAGGATATCGAAGGAATTGTGACCAGGGTTGTCTCTGGAGAGGGATGGGACAGACGCTCTGTCATGGAACCTTTCGGACACACTGTGAATCTTGATTCTTGTGCATGTATACTGGATCTACAGTGGCAGCCAAAATCCTAGTATCTAAAGAGCACTGTTAGAGAAAAGTTAGTCAAGGAGCTTAGCTTTGGCTTGCAGCGCCCTGCCAAGAAGAGAACAAGATGTCGCCTTGCAGTGTATCAACTTTACGGGTTATGTTAATTACTGTCCTGTCAAGATTTTTTAGTAGCTTGCAATTCGCACTTGGCCTTGCTCGTTACTTAATCTTCTGTGGGTGACATATAATATGGACATTAGTATATAAGATATTCAAACAGAATTTAATTACGTAGTAGTTAAATAGAATTTGAATTCTTTTCACTCTCCAAACTTGGTAAAGACAAAAAAGTGCTCAAAATCTACCAGACAAGGTGATTTTGGGGGGAAAGAGTCATACAAAATATGCGTGTTTTTTGCAAAACCAGAAAGTCTGTAAATAATATTAAGTATCTAGTGTATGTCTACATGATTTTTCTTAATGTAACAAGACCATGATTGGTGAACACCAAAGTTGGTGGTGTAGGAGGGGCTGTGGAGGCTCAGGGAAAAATCACTGTATGATTTTCAGTAAAGGGCATAATTTCCCCCCTGATGATTCAGAAAATCAAGATGCTCTCCACAGTCCCTCCCTTCTCTAAATAATTATGTCTCAAAGGCCAGACAATTCAAGAGCTAATTACTTACTCCAAACCAATGTATAAATTAAAAACTCACAGGTTCATCTTAGAAATTACAACCAAGAAATAAATTTACACTTGTTAAAAGCCTTACCTCTTACCTGCTCTATCTAATGTGCCATTTGTTCATCTTGAAAAATCATGGTGAAGTTAAACACAAACAGTACTTCCTAAGTTAATTACAGATACATCTTCTTCCCTGCAATTTATATCTTAGAATCCAGCTGCATGCTGTTCGTTCCAGCTGAAGGAAAAAAGTTGCTATCTTAAGGTCATCTTGCACCCTGGCTGGTATGGCTCAGTGGGTTGAGTGCCAACCTGCGAACCAAAGAGTTGCTGGTTCCATTCCCAGTCAGGGTACATAGCTGGGTGCAGGCCAGGTCCCCAGTATGGAGCGTGTGAGAGGCAACCACATAGTGATGTTTCTCTCCCTCCCTTTCTCCCTCCCTTCCCCACTCTAAAAAATAAAATAAATAAAATATTTAAATTAAATTTTTTTCTGCTTGTGGATTTCTGCTTTTAATAATAATAATAATAAAAGGCAGTCACAAATTCATTTATACCTTGGAATAACAATGTGAGTCCCACTGGAGAATTTTCTAAAATTGCTCAGATCAGACGCATTCTGTTGTGACATAATGAATTCTTGCCTATGTAAATGTAATGCAGATTCTCTTCAAGCTGAAACTCTGTTGTGGTCCTCTGCCCTCTCCTCTGAACCAGCAATAAAAATATTTCTCTACACTCTCGTTTGTAGTCTACATCTGTACTAGTGAAAGCATAATTAAATCATATTTTTTTCAAGTCAGTCTAAAAATATTGCTGTCTTTTCATATAGAATAACTGTTTAAAAATAACCTTTACTTTATCAGGGGATCATTTTGTGAGTTACATAAATGTCTAACCACCATGCTGTACATGTGAAAATAGTATAAAATAATTATGAATGTCAACAGTAATTAAACAATAAAAGAAAAAATCATATGCATAAAATTTTGATATGAATTGAAGTTTAACTGAAATCAATAAAATAATTAAAAATAAATTTAAAAAAGACATGGCAGCTAATGCAGTGTGAGATCTTGGATTGGATCCTGGATGAGCGAATGGACATCAGTGGGACAACTGGCGAAATCTGAATATGGTCTCTAGATGAGTTAATGGTATCGTGCAGCGCCGATTTTCTGTTTTGATCATTGTACTCGGGTTAAGTAAGATGTAAACATCTGGGGAAGTGGGTTATGGGGAACTCTTTGTGCCACTTTGCCACTTTTCTATGAGTCTGAAATTATTTTAAAATGAACAGTCAATAAAATAAAAATAATACTTAAGAGGTTTTGAATTTAAAAAAAGAAAGAAAAATAATTTTTACTCATAGAAAAGCAAATAAGAAATAAATTGAGAACGAAAGATCACTTTGGAGATTTGGGTGTCACTGCTGTACTACCGGCAGGTTGAAGCAGAGTGCCTGCATGCAGAGAAGTCCAGTGAGGTGCGCATGGATCCACAAGAAGAGCTTCCAGACGTGGAAGCCAGTGCCACCACTAGCTCTGCCTACAGGTTCCAGACCTGGAGCCTTGCCTATCTGGCTAAGACAGAAAAAGACCCAGCATGTCTTGACAATGTATGATGTGCCTGGCAAAGTGTTAGAAGTTTTATAGCTTTTGCTTGTTTTATTTAATACTCAGAACAATGCTGCCAAGTAAGTATTATTATTAGCAGAAAATTACTAATCCTAAACAAAATAGTGATAGAGTTACAAATTTTAACTTAGGTCCGGCTCTTAAAATCTACGTCCATTCCACTGTAATAAAATAAGCAATAAGACCTAAATATCAATTATAGCAGGATAGGTGAGTAAATGCTACTTATTCACTTAGTGAAGACAGATGCACTCTGTAAATATAAGTATGGAGATTCTGGGCAACAGAAGAAATGCTCATAATAAACTGTTCAAGAGCAAAAGGCAGAATACAAAATTGCATTTATGGTTATTATAACTCCAGAATAAGTTAATATAATTATTATTTATTGAGCACACACTTTGTATTCAGCACTTGACATAATGCTTATGATAAACATGCAAAGAGGATATTGTTATCCACTTTTTGAAATTGAGAAGACTAAAGATCCACAGGTTGAGTGACTTTTTAGCTATAAAGCAGCTGAGTTAAGAGGTAGTCCAAAATCTATCTGATCTCAAGGGATCCACAGGAAATGTTTACAAATAAAACATTTTAAGGGGAAACTGAGGGGCAAGTGTATCATAGCAGCGGGCAAAGTGGAAAGCATTCTTTAGACTCAAAGATAGGTTGAAATCCTACCTTTGCAGTATTTTCTACATGTGTGACTTTGTTACTGAACCTCTCTTGGTCTGTATAGCCCCCTTTGCAAAAACTGGGGCTACTTTTTACTCACGATAATGACTGAGAATATGGTGGGCTTAATGCCTCCCCTTTAATAAGGCCCATATATTTGATACATTCCATATCATTCAGTTATTCACTTGGCCAAACATCTACTGCAGGCTAAAGAGAACTGCAATCTCTGCCTTCTTCTGGTCAAACCCCCTCAGTTTATAGATTACTAAACTAGTGGCTAGTTCATGGCAGAGCAAGGACTGGGGCTCATGTCTCCTAACTCCTCTTCGACCAGTGCTCTTTCCAACTCAAGAGACTAGGTTAGGAGAGGAGATCACAGGAAAACAATTGAAGACATATTAATACAAATTCCTCGTATACCCCTAGCAACAACCTGAAGTCCATCTAAAAGATATATGCCCTGCACACAGAAGTGCTCACTCCCAACACTTCAACTCTATGGAAATTGTTGGTTCCTTAAAGTAAAAGTTGTACCTAGGACAGTAATCTAAGACAGAGGAAGGTAAACGTCTGAGGCAACAAAAAATAAATTTATTACGTATAGTGTCTTGATAGTGTCCCAATTTTTCCAAATTCCACTTTTGTCACACACATTCTGCTACTTTCTACGTTTATTCTATTTTGAAATGAAAAAAGAGGTAGGGAAAGAATGGTCTGGGGTCAAATATTAGATCCTTCTCTTAGATACAAAATGTACTATATCATTAGCACTACAAGGTATAGAAGAAAACTGCTTGGTTCTTCTTAATCTAGCATTTTCCAATCTTAATCTGACAATGGAATCCTCCTTGCTGGCCGACTGAATGTGAGACAAATGCTCCACAACATATATAGGCCTGTGGTCCCCAGCATCAGCATCCCCTGGAAAGCTGTTGGAAATGTGAGTTGCCAGCCCTAATCCACACCTATAGACTTAGAAGCTTACGGGATGTTTTACAAAGTCCTCTAGGCTGCAGGGGTGTCCAACCTTTTGGTGTCTCTCACCACATTGGAAAAAGAACTGTCTTGGGCCACATATTAAATACATTGTGACATGTAATCACAAAAAAATCCCATAATGTTTTAAGTAAATTTACAATTTTGTGTTGGGCTGTAGTCACAGCCATCCTGAGCCGCATGTGGCCCACGGGCCACAGGTTGGACACCCCTGCAGGGATGCTAATGAAAGAAAAAGTTTGATAGCCACTAATTTGGAAAACTGCGAGGCTGTTTATATCATGAATGTAGGTTGTTTGGCAGTTCTCTTAGGGGCAGTGACTTTCAAAGAGTGCAGGGGGTTTCAGGGCTGGTCACTTCCAGCAACCCCACCCTGCTGTTCTTTTATATATTAGGTTACAGGCTAAGGCTTTATTTGAATGAAAGTTTTCACAGCTTCAAGAAAAGTTTGAAGCTGAACCTTAGGAAATTGTAAGGAGTTCAGGAACTAGGTCAGGCGGGATCCTTTGATGGCTTCAGCCTGGAAGAGAAGCCCAGGAAGGCTCCAGAGCAAAGCAGGGACTTGAGATGCCCACTTCATGACCCCATAGTTATCCTTCTCCTCTGCGCCCGAAACTCAAAAATGTGTATTTGTACTTGTTGGGAATGTGGCTAACTAGAAAAGGCGTATCTAGACCAGTGCTCTGATCATCATCTCCAAACTTTCTTTGGTTGGCAACAAAAGGACTGTTCTCAGACACCACGAAAATTTATCCTCTAGATTCTATTAAATATAAATCATCTAAATCATTAAGATAATTCTTACCAATTGAGATTTAGTTTGAAAAAAGAACAAGAATCATGTCCTACTTGCTCATTCCTACCCTATCCCAGTATTCATGACAATTTGTATGTCAGATTATGGGGAGAAGGATACTTAATTGTTTTCTGTCCCTTCCTCAACATGTAGCCCAGAGGCTCACACATAATAGGCACTTAATAAATATTTCCCAAATAAATGACTTATAACATACTTAATAGTTATAGATTTGGTGCAATAATTATGTCTTCTCTTTTTTTTCACACCTACACCAACATGAGGTATTTTCTTATTTAAAAATATTTTCCAAAACAATAGAAAAAAATAATATCTTGTTTTTTCATCCATTATAGTTGACAAAGATCAAGCTTTTGATAACATTTTTGGTGAGAGTGTGGGGTAACAGCCACTCCCATACATGGTTGGTATAAGTGTAAATTGCTACAATCTCTATGGAGAAAATTTGGCAATAACTACACAATTAAAAATACACATATCCCTGACCTAGTAATTCCACTCTTTGGGAAATACCCTACTGAAATATTCCCACATAGGCCAAATAACCTATGTATAAGAATTTTATTGCTGTGTTTTTCCATAAAGGTAAGTGATGGCAAATTGAAATGTTTTTAACAGGGGACTAGTAAAATACATTATGATGTATCTACATCATGAAATATGCAACTGTTGAAAAAATGAGGTCCCGACTTTTCCGTATAGTTGAAAATTTTGATTTAGAAAAATGTTAGGAGCATAAACTACAAGGCAGTTATATAAGTGCTGATATGGAAAAAATTACAAGAATAATTGTTATGGGGGAAAAGGCAAGATGTAGAACATTGTGCATAGTGTTACACATCTATGCATTCTATAGATACACATACATATATGATACATACATGTGTAAGTATATATGTAGACACATTCCCATGTTCATGGACAACCACTGAAGCAGTCCATAAAAAACTGACAGTGATAGTTGCCTTTGGAGAGGAGAATGGAGTAGCTGGAGGATAATACTGGAAAAGGGAAATACACTTTTTATTGTATGATTGCATATAATTTTGTATTCTAGAATTTTGTACCATATGCATACATCTGTTCCTAAATAAATAAATAAATGAATGAATAAATAAAATTTATAGTTCATTTTTAGTTTCCATTTTTTGACAATTAGAGGTTGAACAGATTTTTATTTACCTATTGGCCATTTCTATTTCTTATCTCATGAATTGCCTTTTCATGCTCTTGCATAAGATGTATCTTTCTAAAGATCCTATAGTAGTATTAAAATCTATAAGCAATTTTAGAAAACCTACAATATTTCATAAAGTAGAGCTGCGTGTTACTATGCCACCAGTGGCCCTGGTTTCATTTAAGGAAATGCTGTTACAGCATATATCATTGTTGCCTAAGCAGTGATCTTTCTTGGCACCAAACACCGCAAGTGAAATCCACTGAGGCACAAAACAGTTTCTACACTTAAAAATCTACAACCAGGATGAATTTTCAAGAGGAAGAACTTTTTATCTTGGGGATCTAGAAGCCAATAATCATTAGTGTATATTTTTCTAGTTTTGCAATGCATGCCTAAAGGACAACACTAAAATGTTATACTAAAGTGAGAATAAAAAATAATCTTCCTAATGCAACTTATAACAAATATTACACCTGAGTATTAAAGAATTCAGAAGGGATTTTATACTGCTTTGGGGTCATTTCTCCTCATATATATATTATATATAATATATATTATATATATTATATATAATATATATATATATTTAGGTATAGAATTTGAGAATATATGGTGGTTTTGGTTAAGGCCTTCTTCTTCTTTCCTTTTATTTGATATAGGCATGATCTTGGTTTTCAAACCAAGTTTGTCCAGCACAAACTGGAATCAAAATAAGCACATTTGAGTAGCTATACTCTAGTATGTTAATCTTTCCAAGGAATGCGAGGCCCCAGCTAGCAGCACCTTCTTGTTGTGGAATTTTTTTAAAGTATATTTTATTGATTATGCTATTACAGTTGTCCCAATATTTTCTCCCCTGTATCTCCCTCCACCCTGCACCCCTCTCCCTCCAGGATGCCCCCCACTTAGTTCATGTCCATGGGTTGTACATGTAGGTTCTTTAGCTTCCCTATTTCCCATATTATTCTTAACCTCCCCCTGTCTATTTTGTGCCTACCAATTACGCTACTTATTCTCTGGACCTTTTCCCCCATTCTTCCCCTCCCCCTCTTCACTGATACCCCTACATGTGATCTCCATGTCTGTGATTCTATTCCTGTTCTAGTTGTTTGCTTAGTTTTTTAGGTTCAGTTGTTGATAGTTGTGAGTTTATTATTTTACTGTTCATAGTTTTTGATTTTCTTCATTTTCTTAGATAAGTCCCTTTAACATTTCATATAATAAGGACTTGGTGATGATGAACTCCTTTAACTTGACCTTATCTGGGAAGCACTTGATCTACCCTTCCATTCTAAATGACAGCTTTGATGGATAGAGTAATCTTGGATGTAGGTCCTTGCCTTTCATGAATTCAAAGACTTCTTTCCAGCCCATTCTTGCCTATAGGTTTCTTTTGAGAAATCAGCTGATAACCTTATGGGAACTCCTTTGCAAATAACTGTCTCCTTTCCTCTTGCTGCTTTTAAGATTCTCTATCGTTAATCTTGGGTAACTTAGTGATGATGTGCTTTCAAGAAGTTTTGGGTCCAACTTCTTTGGGACTCTCTGAGCTTCCTGGACTTCTTGAAAGTCTATTTCCTTTGCCAGACTGGGGAAGTTCTTCTTCATTATTTGTTCAAATAAATTTCAATTTCTTGCTGTTGTTCTTCTCCATCTGGCACCCCTATGATTTGGATGTTGGAGTACTTAAAGTTGTCTCAGAGGTTCCCCTAAGCCTCTCCTCATTTTATTGAATTCCTGTTTCTTCATTCTGTTCTGGTTGAATGTTTATTTCTTCCTTCTGCTCTATGTTGTTGATTTGAGTCCTGGTTTCTTTCTGTTCACTGTTGGTTCCCAGTATATTTTGCTTTATTTCACTTTACATAGCTTTCCATTTCTCCTCTATTTTGTGACCATACTCAACCATTTCTGTGAGCATCCTGATTACTCATGTTTTGAACTCCATATCTGATAGGTTTTCTATCTCCTCATTGCTTAGTTCTTTTTCTGAAGTTTTCATCTGTTCTTTGATTTGGGCCATGTTTCTTTGTCTGGTGTACCTGTTATGTTGTAAAGGGTGGAGCCTTATGTATTCATCAGGGTGGGGCAACCCACTTCACTGGATTGTGATGCTGTATGTAGGGGAAGGGTCAGAGAAGGAACAATGCCTCTTGCTAGCTTGCTCAGCTTTTGCCCTGGTTTCAGTCACTTCCCTCAATTCCCACAAGGGGATTGTGCCCTTTCAAGTGCTGATTCCCATGTGGCTTGGCTTGTGAACATTCTAGAATCCTGTGGATCTCTCCAATGGACTCTCCTGTGAGGCTGGGAGTTTTTCCTACCCCCACAACTCCCACAGATTTTTACAGCCAGAGGTTTTTGAGGTTTTATTTCCCTATGCTGAAACCCTGGGTTGTATCGTTTGTCTTGTTCCTCAGTTGTTCCTGTCAGTTTATCCACACACGAATGTGGGATTCCTGCTCTGCCAGCCACCACCTCACCCTCCCTGTTCTGCCACCAGCTGCCACCTTGCCTTTTGTCCTCTCTGCCCCTCCTACCAGTCTGGATAAATGTTTCTTCTTTAACTCCTTGGTTGTTAGACTTCCATGCAGTTTGATTTTATGGCAATTCTGGTTGTATTTGTTTTTGTTTTTAAATGGGTTGTTATCCTTCTTTTGGTTGTGCGAGGGAGCAAAGCGTATACCTATGCCTCCATCTTGGCTGGAACTCTGGAATTTCTTCACTGATTTAAACCTTGGTCTGGACAAGTAAAAAGGAATTTAAAATATCCATCTCAGAAGTGTGCTATGAGGATTAAATTAAAGAACCTCTTAGCATGGTGCCTTGCATTAGGAATGCACCTAACAGGTAGTGATGTTGTCATCATCATCATCACGATCATCAAGAGATGAAAACGTGAATGTGGCTGTTTATCAAGGTGAAGGCAGAATAGACACAGAAACCACAAATGAATCTGCACTCCACAATTCTGGGAATATGAGGGTCTTTACATAAATGTTTCCTGACAAACTGTAGACAAACAGAACAAAGCAAAAAAGTAGGTATTCCATGTGCTACTTCAAGGAGCATCTCATCACAGAGGCCGGACAGATTACCTCCTCTTCACATCTCTCACAGAACATCACAAGTGACACAGCCAACTCGAGAGGGATGGGCATTTGTAGGGGAAGTGGACAATGAAGGACAAGGGTGAGTGACCAACAAAAATGTATTCGCTGGAAAACACTTTGGTGGTTTTCTCAGAAAGGTAAGCATAGAATTACTGCATGATCCAGCACCTTCACTCTAGGTATACGCCCAAGGGAATTGAAAACATACCTTCTGACAGGTATGCAGTTTCTTTCGGGGTTGATGAAAACGTTCTGAAATGAGACAGCAGTGACAGAGGCACAACAGAGTGAACAGATTAAAAACACTGAACTGTACACTTTAAAATGGCAAATTGCATGTTATGTGAATTATATTTTGATTAAAAAACAAATGAATTCATTGAATGCTCCAAAGATTACCCATATTTAAAATTAGGCAATGTAATTTGGAAGAGTGATTTTATATTGTCCATGGAAGAAAAAAGCAGATGCAACAACAGCACCAAAGATGAGTTAGACACAAGCTAGTAAAAGTTGAAATAAAGGACAGGAAAAAGAAATCTGGTAAGACTACTTGTACAATTTCTGCTATTTTTAGATTATACCAAACAACTCGGGAAAAATATTTTTGCCTTATACCTTGAGCAACTTTATGAAGTCTTTCAATTTACTTCAAGGAATAACACTTCATGCCAAGATCACCTCTGTGAAGTAAATTTTAACACATAAACCCAACAGCAGTTCCTCTTCCCTCAGAGACATTACACTACAGAGTCCCCAAACCAGAGTCTGGAATGAGAATGAAGAATCAGTGTGACAGCAGGCCCAGAGGTGTGCCTTCCACGGCACACGGATGAGCTTGTAAATATGAAGCAGAATTATTCTATTTTAAAAATGTAAGCAGTTTTTTTTCCATGACAGTGATAACCAGGGAGAACAGCAGCACACCTGTTTTCTATTTTCATCTCCTACACTGATTTCCACCACCTCTCCTTAACTGCCTTTCTAGGATGTATATCAGTCAACTAGATCTTTTTGCTTTTTGAAATCAACAAATTCTAGCAGGGGTGTCCAACCTTTTGGCATCTCTGTGTCACACTGGAAGAAGAGTTGTCTTGGGCCACACATTAAATACATTGAGAAACGTAATCACAAAACAATCTCACAATGTTTTAAGTAAATTTATGATTTTGTGTTGGCTGCATTCACAGCCATCCTGGGCTACATGCAGCTTGCAGGACACAGGCTGGACACCTCTGAAGCACTCCAGTTAAACCTAACACATTTAAACCTTCTAAAAATACTTACTGACTTTACATTATAAGCCAGTGTCTTGAACTTCACAAAGATCTGTGAGTAGTAGAAATTTGTAAAAGAATTTTAAATATGTTTTTTTTTTCTTCCTGAATTTTCTTGGAATAACTACTTCAACAAACTGCCCTAGAGGTATTTCTCAGGGATAACTTGACCCTTCACTCTGATTTCACAACAGTGTTAACTGGGCAGGGAAATAACATGTCATATGGGTTGATCATCTCTTATTCACACATATAGTTTCCTAGGCAGTATGACTCTAACTACGTATCAATAATTTTTAATCCCCATCTGTTAACTATAGAGACTTCAACTTTTCCTAGCTGATACGTACAAAGAGTTGGGTAGACCCTTTGTAATATATTGTACAAATGGCCCAGATTCTTTTTCTGTGACTCTGTTCTACCACTCTTCATTTCTTTTTCTTCTTTATTTCTGCTCAATAAACATTCAAGTAGCTAATGCATAACTTTGTATCTAGCTACTGGTTCTTTCCCATTGCCTTTGTCAGTTACTTTCTGTTTTTATTCAATTCCATGCAATTTTCAGGCTACAGAGGTATGCTGGTGAATTAACAATGGGCTGTGTGGGTGGGTGGGGTCTCTGGGGAGAAAAAGCCCAGAACTGAAGCACGTGCTGAGTGCCATAGTAAAACACTCCTGCCACTGCTCATCTGCAACCATCATGGCCATGTCACTGAATGCGGATTTGGAGGAGGTACACAGTAGCACACCATGATATGGCTTTTCTACCGCAGAGATGCAAGAGACAAATTACCTCAAGCACAGACAATAGCTAATTAGGCAGCAATGAATTTTGAGTATGATTTACTTACTTGTAGGTTTATGGGCTTAAAGTTTTTAATAATGGTTACATTTAACATGGCTTTACAAAATTCCTGAAAATGTAGCCATTAGCTTTTGTGAGCCAGTATGAGCCAGCTCAGGCACACCAGTGACTACAGGCTACATGAAAAACCTACACATTACCTAAAGTATGTTGTGGGGTGGCCGGGCATGACCCAGCTAGTCACAGAGGGCTTGGGTCATCTGAGGAGCACTGGGGCCTGGACCTGGATGAGCCCAGTGGGGATGCATGAGGGTGGGAAAGGCTGACGGAACTAGGAGAATCTGACATGTCATTGTAGACAAGAAGATACCAGGGGCTAATTTACCTTACCTGTTTCCCCTCACTTTCTCCTGAAACTACCCTAAAAAGAAAAAGGAATTTAAAAAGCATACAACTACAGTCAATCTTCATTACTCACGGATTCCGTATTTGGGACCTTGCCTCCCTCTGAAACTCCTTTCTAGCCCCACAGTCAGTACTCACAATGCCCTCACAGCCATTTGTGAATAGGCTCAAGGTGGTGAAAAAATCGAGTCTCCTGATGCTCGTGTTCCCAACTGGGGCTGAGCAAGGTGACACTCAGCATTTTTGTTTCAGCACTCACACTGTAAAAAAATATCCTTTCATAGTCTATGTAGTGACATGCCTTTCTTATTTTTGTGCTTTCCTTGGTGATTTGGCTGTTGAAAATGATCTGCAACTGTGAATGCTTCAGTGCTGTCTAGTGCTGCTAAGCACGAAAAGGCTGTGATGCACCTTATGAAGAAAACACGTGTGTTGGATAAGTTTCATTCAGGCATGACTTACAGAGCTGTTGGCCAGCAGTTCAATGTTAATGAGTCAATAAAATATATTAAATAAGGTTTCTCTAAACAGATATACACATAACACAAGGTTATGGATTGGTTAGTCAATGAAGCTCACAGGTACCTAACCCCACATTTCCCCTTGGAGCAATGGTTCAGTATTTACTAATTTGGGGTTTAAAACCACTTTGTGGAACATGAAGATCAGAAATAATGAGGATTGACTATACAATGTCAAGAACAGAAGAGAAGATGAGAATAATGACATTTTGGAAGCTGCAAGGCAGATGGATGAGTGGATTTAGCTTACTACAGAAAGGAAGAGTAAAGCAGAACCTTGGACAGGCTCCAAAACAGGAGAGCAGATAATAGCTCAGAAGAAGAGGGTAAGGCAAAGGTGTGTGTAAGAGGCTGTTAAATCCATATTTCACATCTCCAGCCCAGCAGTCCTATCTTTCCAACCCAGGCAGAAAGCTAGAGGTTGATTCCCTATAGTACTTAATCCCAGTTGATTCTGGATTCAGGGCCACCACTCAGAAGATAAGGACAACATTCTGAAATTGTGGAATTAAGTGAAAGTCCACATATTGAATGACAAGACCATTGGCCCCTTTCCCACCATTCACCTCTGAGAACCCTTGCTAGAGGTGGAAGACTGAAGGCTGTCCTCTGGGGATACTACCTGGGTCAAGAGAACACACGTGTGTGTACTGGGCGAAGGAGGGAGGGGTCACCCAAAGAAACAGCCCTGTCAGAGCATCCCACGGTGAAGCCCACTGACAGAAGTCTTCCTCTGCTGAATGCACGCGCACACACACACCTACACACCTTTGTTGTGCCTTTTTCTTAAATAGAAGATAGCCAACAACAATTAGAGATATTTGAAGAGAGCATATAAGATAAGAGAGACAAACACAAAGAGAAAAACCTCAGATATAACTTTAAAAAGTTTTTAGAACTGAAAGATATCTGTTTCCAAAGGACTGGAAATCATAATGGCACCTACTTTTTCAACAGCAGTTCTGGGTGCTAGGAGACACTTCATTAATCACTTCAAAATTCTAAGAGCATACTTTTCTACTTCAAATTCTACACCCAAACTATCAAATGGAAGGAGAATTAAGATTCCTCAAAACATTTAGTTGTCATTTACCCTTCCTCAGGAAGCCACTGGAGGAGGAAATCCACCAGAAAGAGGGTGTTCACAAGAAAGGCGGAAACACGGTGTGTTGGGTGAGGCCGCATATAACTAGTGACCAAGTAAAAATGAGTGAAAATTATCTAAGAAAGAAAGTTTATTTTCTCTATGTAATGAGAAAGGTGAATATTGATCTAACCAAAAATCATGACTAGGAGAAGAGGTAAAGAGGAAATGGGTGTGTGTTTGGGGAGAGGCACTAAGCCCACATATTCCTTTGTAGAAAAATCAACTGAAGTAAAATGAAAGAAACAGCAATAGAAGCAAGTTATAAATTATGGAGGTGAACGAGAAGAAACAGCTAACAGTGCTGTGTTACACAACACTTTTGTGAAAAGAATTGGATGAAGGGAGGGGTGGACAGAAGAGTGCTGCTTTTCATTATGAATCTTGAACATCTGATCTTTAAAACCATGTGTAACTTTGACCAAACATGTGCATGCGAGTGTGCTCGTGTGTGGTGGTGGTGGCGGCGGACTGGCAGGTAGAGGCCAGACCAGCGATCTGGTGTCATAGCAACTGGCAACGCTCTGAAGCCTGAGGCAACATTCAGCGAGTCGGTCAGCAAACCGCAGCCATTAGGCAGAAGCTGCAAGATGGGATTTCCCTCCCCAGGGGGGAGCAAGTAAGAACTAGGCAGGGCAGGTCCTCTAGGGACTGAGAACTGGTAGGTTTACAAGGCAGGGAGGCAGGCCCAAGAAGCAATGCGATGTGGGAACTTGGGTATCAGAACTGGGACACTGGGTTGGAGCCTGTCCAGCAGCCAGTGTGAGCAGATGCCGAGGCCCAGACTGCTTGGAGCTCACTCTTTACCTCCCTTTCACCTGAGCTAAACATTAGGGTCAGTCTGAGCCTGGAAGATGAGGGTGACGTCTGAGCCTGGAAGATGAGGGTGACGTCTGAGCCTGGAAGATGAGGGTGACGAGGGAAGAAAAACTAGAAACCTGGGCAGCCTGACAAACACTAAGTCAACATCAGCTACAAGATATGAAAGCTGCAGGTCATTCTTTTCCTGTAAGATATTCTCAAAATGGGTGCCATAATAGCCCGGCGAAATCTATCCTGGAACTAAATTGTGCTATGTCAATACGGTGAACTACTATGAAGCCAATGAAACAAATATTGGAAGTTCGTGGGAAAGCTTTTCTTTCTTTCTACAGGTGCCACCATTTCCTACTTCCTTTTTCTATCTTCTTCATGCTAGGAACGTGGTACCTGAAAATGCAGCGACACCTGCCTTGACAGAGCATCTTGCTACCCTGGGGTAGCAAGTATTCTAAGAATGGCAGAACATACAGATGGGAAAGAGAAAAGAGAAAAAGAAAAAGGTTCAGTGAAGGCATCATTGAACCACTTATCCCAGAATGCTTGATGCCTGAATTAAATGAACGAATCACATTCCTAACCAATGTGCCTTCCCAATGTGATGAGATAGGTTTTATTGGAAATCACAACTTCTAGGCTTTAAAAAAATATATATTTCAGGAAGTGGAAATATTATGGTAAGTGAAATAAGCCAGTCTGTGAAAGACCAACACCATATGATCTCAGCCGTAAGAAGAATCTAATGAACAAAATAAACTAATGAGCAAAATAGAACCAGAGGCATGGAAACATGGAACAGATTGACAGGGACCAGAGGGGAGGAGTGGGGGGCAAAGGTGGAAAGAAAGAGAAGAAACTAGTCAAAAAAACATGTATAATGACCCACGAACCTGGACAACAGTGTGAGAATTGACTGCAGGAGCAGGACAGGGGCTGGGTGGAAGAGGACAAAAGGGGAGAAATCGTACCACAACAGAATAACAATTTTTAAAAAATCAGAAACTTAAAAGTTATTCCTCTATAATCCACTGGGAGTGGGAAATGAGTTCATTATTTTCCCTCCAGACTCCTGTTTGGAGTAATTACCTCTCCACAAACAAAATCCACAAAACTCATCTTCATATAAAATTGGCTTTGCTGACCCTGGAGAACTTAAAAATGTGTATACTTAATCACACATTGTCTTATTGCATCCTAATTGGCATTTTTCTTTCCTTATTGTGCAGATGGGAAAACTGAGGGACACCCCTTCCCCAGGTTCAAAGAATTCATTAGGAAAATAAATTTCAAATCACACTTATTGTCCTGAAAAGTTTGCTAAAAATAATGTTGACTATATCACATAAAGAATATTTATAAGCAATTATAAAATTTTTAGCAAATTTAAATGAATTGCTCACTTTGAAAAAGCTATAATAAGAAATTTGTGCCATTTCACTAAAATGCAATTAAAGCAATTAAAAACATTTCCCAAATGCTCACGTAGACCACTGCTGATACAAGCTGCTGCTGTTCAGGAGTTGATTGGAGAGTTCCCACTGGTTTCTCTACGTGAAAGAAACATACTGTTGACATTTTGTAAGAAATCAAGTTATTCAATTTAATGGATCAGTACAGAAAACAAAACTCTGTTTGCCAAGCAGAATATTTTGCTGTGTTTGTGTTTCCTCTGATGTAAGTTTGCTAGCCTTAAATGCTGCTTTTAAACTAAAACACACAAATGGCTCCTGAGATGGCTTGCTTTATTCATTAAAACAAAGTATCATTATGGAGTTACTTTGAAAAGTAGTTTGGGCTTTCTTATTTAATTAATCTATTACACTTAACCTTCCAGTGTTTTACTATCTGAAAGTCCTGCAACCATTATTAACACTTTACAAATATGTTTTGCATTATTAGATTTAAGAATTTAGTACCTAATAAAATTCTCAGCAGGGAACATTGTTATTAAATGAGTTCATTAAACCTAACCATACTAATTAACAGTCAAGTGTTAAGGAACACATACAGCTGTGGAGCCTATTCCATATTCATAACTCCTTTTCTAGTTCCAGCAAACAAACACAGACCATCTCAGGGGGGAAATATCCAGGTCGGTTACAGGAACCACATGCACCTCTGTAGAAATCAGCTCCTCCAAAATAAATGTCCAGGCTTGTCTCAAACTTACTTCTCATCACATCATCTATCAGTAATTTTCCATTAAGTGTACAGCTGGTTCTAGTTCCTCCTTCCCTTATGCTTGTAATGACATGACTGGAAATATTGTGCATTTTAGTTTTACAATTAATTACTAGTCTTGGCTGGCCACACCCAGAATTTTCAGAGGGCTCCTACTTACAAAATATTTAGCTTCTAGCACAAGGATGATCTTTTAACCACAAGAAAAAAATCCCAAGTGAAGGAATGTCAACAGATTTTAATGTATAATTAATGGCTTCTTGGCCCCAGCCCTCATCCTGTGTAGTGGGTGCAGTGATGGGGCACCAGGTGTGGAATGAAGCTGCAAGGAGCATTACCTGCTGAAGGCTCACGACTGAGTCCCTTTCTGGGAATTGCCCTCTGCATAAGCAAGCCACCTTGCCCAAACTCATGCCCCGTCCAGAGGCAGCCAACATCTAATGACTGGTTGACATGAGGGTACGAAGGCCTGGCCCCATTTCCTCAATTCTTGGATATGCTGAAGGGCCATCCTAGTTCCAGAGCTTCCCATAAGATCAGCTGAGACACCTCTTAGAATGCATCACAGGTCAACTTCTCCATCTGCCTAATCACGCTTTTTTCAAATCCTTCAGAGGTGTTGATCTCAAGAGGGCTCCCCAACAAACCTTCTGCACCAAAACTCCATCTGAGTCTGTTTCCTGGGTAATCTGAGCTAAGACACCTCCATGTGAACAACCCAAACTCAAGGAAGGATTTAAGGGGAACCCCATCTACACAGTTTGGCTTTTTGTAAAGAAGTACGGTCAGTTAATTTCAACCAAATACAGTTGAACTTTCTAGATTAAGGGTTCAATTCTTCATAGCCCAAAAGATATTTAGAAAATGTAGAGCTCCCAGCTTCGAAACCCCTAGGTTTACTTATCTTAAGACCACAAGATGGTATCCGGCTGAATGGCTTGCCTGCCTAATAACCTAGACCTATCAGTTGGTTATGTTGGATCAGAATTTACTGTATCTCTAACCACACTATGTCTAAATATCCCACTATCCATCAGCTCCCCTTCACTAAAACAATGGGGGAAAAAACTTTTCTGTACACGTTTTTGAGAGGGGACATGCTATAAACTGAATTGGGCCCCTCCCCTAAATGCATATGCTAAAGCCCTGAGCCCCAACATAAACTGTATCTGGAAATAGGGTCTTTAAGAGGTAATTAACGTTCAATAAGCTCATGAGGGTGGGGTCCTAATCTGATAGGACACCGGCCTTCTAAGAAGAGGAAGAGAGAGACATTTCTTTGCTGTGTGAGGGCATAGCGAGAACGTGGCTGTCTGCAAGCCAGGAAGAGAGTTCTCACCAGAAATCAAATCAGCTGGCACCCTGATGGACTTCCCAGCCTGCAGAACTGTGAGAAAGTAAATCTCTGTTGTTTAAGCTACTCAGTCTGTGATATTTTGTTATGGGGAAGATCATTACCAGTGCATCCAACCTGCCTAGTATAGGGAATGAGGAGAAATGTAAGTAAACTATAGCACTGTACTGTTCCTCACAAATTCATCACTCATTTTTCTTTTTAGTTTTGCTTCTTTCTTTCTCAATTTTTCTTCAGCTCCTTTTTTTCCCCATTCAGTGTTAGTGCTATTAATTCAAGAATGATGTACGTTATTATTTTCTGGCCCTGGCTGGACCAGCTGATGTTTAGGATTTCAGAGGCTGCTGAGTGTGGCCTAAAATCTATTCAGACAAATTCTGAGGTAGTTCCATATGGTAAGGAGCCCTTAGAATTTTGAGATAAGGCAGCTGAGACATAAATTAGCAAACATATAAACAAATGAACAAAGACACCAACACTATGGATGAGGTTATCAATTTACAGCAGTAATATCCTGTGGTTGGGGAAACACTAAAAGTCAATCAAGGCCACATCTGTGTATAGTCAGACATGAAATGCAGTCATAACAGACGCTGTGTCTTTCATGAGTTTTGTTAACATGAATCAGCTCAGCTGAGCCAGGCCACCTCCGACAGAATGATCTAGTTTCAGCCATGAAGTTTCCATTAAGGGTGGCATCGAGGAAAGCTCTTCTTGTATGAATTATTAGTCTCCCTTAGTGTGAGGGACAACATGGAGGTAGGCTGGGGCTATCTTAAAGGGAGCCTTGAATGCCAGAGTTAAGATGGTACTGCTAAGGTAGTGGCACAAACACAACTCTATGCTGAGAAGATGACTCTGGCCACATGTGAAATACAGGCTGGAAGCTCCTGCAGTTGTTCAGGAGGAGGACTTGAAATGGCCTAGTGATATTAGAAAGCATATATGTGAGTGAGAGGCCCTGCAAAGAAAGAATTAACATACCTTCGTGACTGTGTTTGTAGGAAGGCATGGAAAAGAACGATAGTTTTGGGGTCTGCAACAGGCCATGAGGACGTGGCCTTAAAAGGGTACCCCTTGGAGCAACAACTTAGTAGTTCAGAATGTGCGCTCTGGAGCTGGAGCATCTGGGTTCGAAGCTCAACCTGGCACTTATTTATCATGTGACCAGAAGCAGGCAAGTTACTAATACTGACTTTTCCTCAATACCCTATCTATAAGATGGGAATAACAGTAAGATCTGTGCCATTGGGTTATGAGACCTAAACACATTAGTAAAGAGCGTACCTAACAAGGTTGGTACTACTGTTAGTCTCATCCTATAGATGAAGAAACCAAGACTCATGCAGGTTAACTAACTTGCCCAAAATCAGGTGTCCAGTAACAGAGTAAAAACCAGTCTATAGAAATCAAAAGTTAATGCTTAATGATTATGTCTTATTGCTTTCAGTGTTAACAGACTAATTTGATACTAGCATTTAAGTAAAGAGTATATAAATAGAAAAGAAAAATAAAACCTTTTCTTCTATCAGGTTTTATTCTGGGGAGGGTGGTAGAGAGTAATTAGCTATAATATCAATTATAAGGAAGAAAGATCAAGAATACAGAAGAGTAAGAATGGGAAATAAAATTTCCAAGTACTCACTTTCAAATGCTACCAATACAGAATTTGAACAGGAAAGAGAGTGAGATAAAAAAAATCAAAATTGAATAAACTTGAGGTTAAGTCAGCTCTTATTTCTTCTTTTCTTTTCCCTCATTTTCTTCAGTCTCTAGGCTTATATCCTGAGGATCTAAGATAATATTAAAATAAGTACATATGGGGTAAAAGATTCCAGCATTTCTGTCAGCTTAATGCTTTAAAAATATTTTTCAAGTCTTCTTTAAAAGTTTATCTTTATTGCTGTCTACAAGGACAAACATCTAGTGTTATGTTTACCCTTGGGAATAAAATAGCTACAACAACCCTCCTTTGGTCCCAATGTTGTTATCTGACAGAGGAAACAGGGAAAGACAAGCAGAGGCAAACACAGGAGAGAGTCACCGAAGACAGCTTCCTGCAAACTGGGCTTTCTCTGCCGTGTGTCCTCTGGCTGCCCTCGGCACCGAGCCTCACACACAGTCACGCACTGAATAAACACTGGCTGAGCTGACTGACTGTGGCACAGAAAGGGAGAAGGGGAAAAAACCCATTTTCCTTTATTACCCCCGTATGCCTTCTGTGTTCTGTGTAGTCCAAGGATAAAGACAGTGCGGTATGAGGCATTCACTCAGAAAGACAAATAATTACTGGGGATTATGTAGGAACATCACACCTAAAATCCTAAATTGATGGGGTGATTAAATATTTGCATTTCACAAAAGTCTGGGCAATCGATGATACACGCACACTCACACGCACACATTTACATACTAAACACTTGTGGATAAAGCAAAATGGTGCAGCACTCAGATGATATTTGTTTTTGTGCTTCCCTGAGCCATACTTCTAAAATCCACTCTTCATTGCCCCCACCTTTCGTCCTCCTCTGATTCTTCAGATGCTTTCAGTACAAAGAGCCCCTTATCTACTTTCCAGGTAACAGAGCTACCTAGAGCCCCAAGGCATTTTATTATTGGTTAGGTTGCTCCTGGATATAGAGTGAGTGGGTAAATATATTCTGTGAATTTTGGTGGGGGTGAAGGTCAGGAAGCTCCCAGGTTTTGCTTCTTCACCCCAATGTCTCCTTCAGTGACTCATGGGACTCTCCTTGGAAACCATCCTGTAGGTTGATGAAGGTGTCCTAAAAGTCACACCAGCCCTGGGTGGTGTAGCTCAATGGATTTAGTGCTAGCCTGTGAACCAAAGGCTCGCCAGTTCAATTCCCAGTCAGGGCATGTGCCTGGGTGGCGGGCCAGGTCCCTGGTAGGGGGGCACACGAGAAACAACCACACATTGATGTTTCTCTCCCTCTCTCTAAAAAGAAATAAAATATTAAAAAAAAAAGCCACACCAAAGCTGTTAGCATTCCAGGTTCCAAGATCTAGTGGCAGAGCCAGCAGGACTCAGGATCTGGGAAGGAAAATAGCTTTCCTATGTGGAGTGCATAAAAGGAGAGCTGACGCCTGGTGCTAGGGCTCTGACAGCTCATTTTGTGACCTTAAGTGAGTGACTGTACCTCTCCTCCCTCCCCACATAAGTTTCCTGATTTGCAGGGGGAAAAAGCATATTTTCACAAGAAATTCTTAAGATCCATTCCATATCTAAAACTTTGTGATTTTATATCTTGTGTTCTCGAGGGCTCCCTCTGCCATACAGTGAAACACAAAAGCTTAGGCAGGTGAAGAAAACCAGAAATGGAGCAGGCAAAGCTGGTGTTAAATCTTTATTAGCAGTTGGCTGTTGGAAAGTAACTTGCTTTCTTTTCTGAATATCATCTGTGAGGTGGAGATGCATTTCACACTGTTATTATGAGGATTAAATGTGGTAATTCCTGGCGTATCACCTTTTATCCTGGGATTGCATTATGTCATAATGGTCTAAAGCAGAGACATTTTACCATATTGAGCCCAAGTTATGTACAAAATGACATTCAGTATAATATAGACCTACCTTCAAACATTCTACAAAGGACCCTATAAACAAATGAGTTTCAAGTATCTACTAAATATTTTCAACACTGTGGAGAGGCTAAAATATTATATGGCTCCATCTTTCAAGAAATTTTTATACTTGGAGGAAATCACTAAAATATTCATAAATATTATAACATTAAAATATTAAGTAGGTGAAGAAGTGCTAATTTTGTGGTAAATTTACTAAATCTTATAGGAGAAAAGAAAAAATATCAGAGGCTGGGGTTGCCCAGGAAGGTGTAAGAGCTTTCCTCACACAGGCACCTCTTGCTGGGAGGTGACCCCCAGTAGGGTGTGGGGACAGTGTCTTCCAGGATCACAGTTCCTGAAGCCAAAGAACAGGTACAAGCACATAATTTTTAGAGGCTTGGGATCACTCAGGGTAAACATTCCACAATGCAGGGCCAAGGTCTGAGCTAAGAAAACAAAACCAGGACAAAAACAAAACAAAACAAAACAAAACAAAGAATCGGAGAGAAAAGTGGGAACCAGGGTTCAGTTTGGGAAAGTCATAATGAGCCCAGGTTACTGATCAGTCAGGCAGGCCAAAGTGGGTGGGGGAGCAAGACTTGTGGTCAATAGCAGGCTCAGAGTGAAGTTTCAGTTAAGTCCTAGACCTGATTGCGAAGGTGTGCTGAGTGATTCGAAGGTGGCTAACCAAAGGTAGAGAGTCTCATGGAGGTGATAGGACATAGGGGTCCTTGAAGTAAGAGTAGGAGTTATATAGGTAGATGTACATAGGTTAGGTGGGAAGAAAGGGAAAAAGCACCTGAATAAAACACAGAGAGATGAGTAGCAAAGACCAAAGTGTTGTAATATGAAAAATGCCGTGGGTGAGACAGGGATGAATACAACATGACAGTGCCCTCAGAAAGTGACTTGGTGCCCTGGGCTGCCACACAATTTAGGGGACTAGAAAACAAAATCCAATGGCCAGTCACAGATTTTCTGTTAGGGACCCATGCCATTGTTGAGAGCTGAGGAAGCCAAATCCTAGGCTGGGGCAAAAGTCAATCAACTGATGCAATCTCACTTCTTTTTATACACTTAAAAATATAAAAACCATTCTTTTCTTGAAAATTATATAAAAACAGGTTATAGGCCAAATCTGGCTGACAAGTCACAGTCTGCACATCCCTGGAAAGTGGGTGGGGGGGAAGAAAGAACAAAAGAGCTGGAAAAGCATTTTAGTTGACAGTTGCAAGTGACAGATGAGAAGGGAGATTTGGGGTAGCTACAAGGTAAAAGATACAGAGACACTGGGATTGTTAAAACTATACTTGTAGGCTACTAACTGAATCTCGTGTGACGTCCTTCAAGTTACTGGACCAAGTTTCTTTGAAGGAATGAACAAGGCCAGGTCCAGTGGTCCCAGACTCACGTGGGTTACAACTGTATGGTCCACATCTAGACTGTAAAAGGTTGATGATCACAGGAAGGGCGGTGTTCAGAAATCCCAAACAAGGCCAAGGTCATTACTGGGACTCAAAGGCCATCTTTGTCTTTTCTTATCGTTACTACTGATTCCTGGTTCTTTTACTTATGCTGATAAAAAGGCTTCTCTTGCTCATCAACCATTACCGTCCAGAGAGACTGAATGATTTAGAATTAAGCTCAGGTTAATGGCTCCCTTAGTATTAGAATTGTGTAGATTGCAGGCCTTAAATCAGATTCTAGGCCAGTAACCCCAATAACAATAATAATAAAAATAATAATGTAAAGTGTGATTTATACTGCTTTATGGAATTTAGCCCCACAATGGCTCTGTAAAAGAAGTACTATTGTAGATGAGGAAACTGGGGTTCAAAATAACTTATTCATGGTTAGAGATGGTTAAAAGGCAGGGCTGTGTGCTTAACACAACCTGGTGCAGTCACTTAATCCTAAATCATTCAGTCTCTCTGGACGGTAACATATCAGTATCTCAGGTACAGCCCAGGTGCTTTAACTCTCTTCACTCTGGAGTATGGTCCCTGGCCTCACTCTCTGTCCCTAATTTCCAGGACAGCTGGGGCAGCCTTCTTTGTCTCTCTGAGTCCTGAATCAGGTCTTAGGCACCAGATCCAGGGAGTCAGGGGAATAGGATACACTTATCATCTCTAGTTACTGGTCCAGTCTTCCCCGCAGCCTCCTTTCCTCAGCTCTGAATAAACCTCTCTCCCGAGAGTTTGCAGTATGTGTGTACGCTATGATACCACTTTGATTTTTCCTACAGCTGAATTCACAGCTGGAAGAGGTCTTAGAAATATCTAGTCCAACCACCCCCTTTGACATATGAGGAAATCCACATGTTCAATATGAATATATTTTGATGTTCTCTTACAGTTTGCTCATTCCCCAAAGATTTTTTTTAAAAAAAGATACGTCTTTAAAAAAAAAACTTGAAATACCATTATTAAATTGGCTAGAATTCAAATAAACACATCCTCTCCACATTCTCTCTCTCCAGATCTGTTCTCTCGGAGATGGAAGACGCTACCTCTGAGACTGTTCCACACATGGGGCCTCTGTGCTCGTGCCAAAAGTCCAGCAGTGTCTGGAGCTGCCACGGGGCGGCCTGCGGAGGGGGAGCATTTGAGACAGACAGCCAGCTGCCTCATTCCGGGGGCAGTCGCTGGAAGACAGCCAGCACATAGCTGTGGCTTTGTTGACCTTCTTCAGGAGTCCTGTGGGGCTGGGGGCTGGCCGTTATCTGGGGAGAATGAAAAGGAGCTGGGAAAGGGACTAGGAGGTGGAAAAAGGGAAATGAAGACTACCTTGAAAGCAACAGAACTGAAATGTGAATTTTTACCACCACTATAAGTAAAATAAGGAATATATATGATGTCTTACAATAGGTGGTTTCTATGATTTGCCTTCTCACAGCTACCAAAAGTTTTAAATTATGCTGAGGCTTAGAGCCCTTTCCCTGAGAGATGAAGCACCCTAGGGTGGGTGGGTGTCGCATTATTAGTGGGGTCAGTTGGTCTTGCCTTTCCTTTCTTCTTTCTGGTTTATAACCTTTGAAAGTAGAACATATGTGGAAAAGCTATAAGTCTTATAAGGATACATAACTCATAAAAGTATCGTGATTACAGATACAACTGGCTTCACATCAGAAAAATCCTTCCAGGATAAATATTTTGTTTAAATATTAAACTTAAGTAAAGCCAGATACAGTCTAAAGAGCAAAGAAAGGCAGCAACGACCCCACGTGAAAGGGAATTAATAAATAATTCCCCAGACAGACAGATCCTACTGACACAGAATGACAGCTGTAGGCCCAAGGACCCCTGAAGGTTTTTATTTCTCAGATTTGAGGCACTGCCTTCGGCTGTGACGCATCCAGGCCCAACCTTTCTAAAAATTCAGCCTTTGTACTGATAGGAGTAAGTACGCTGTTTTTCCATATTAAGGATTTCTTCTTTAATATTTTTTTGCTCTGGAATTACGAAATTGTCACCTTAAGAAACGGTGCTGTGAAGCCCTTAGATTTCAGGGCTAACTGAAGGAGAAGCAGTCTGAAACCAAGGGGTAGGGAAGGCGTCGCACTCTTCAATGAAGTCTCCAAGGCAACTGCACAAATGAAGGCGTAACATTTGATTCTGACCTTGTCAATCTTGTATTTGATTTACTCCTAATAAAGAAGGGTTGCAACATAGATTCACTTTTTAATCAATCCATTTTGTGACATGTATATTGCATGTTTCAGGCAACATTAACACTGTTTGTCTGCTACTCTGATTAGTATTAACGTTCAACCACTCATTGCGCTGGCCCAATTTCTAATGGTCACCAGGCAAATCCTACAGAGCGCCAGTTCACCTGTTTACTGAGAATAAAACAGCACAAATGACTCATGAACTAATCAACTGTGTAATTACTCTCAGGTCAGGGCAATCCTACTGGAAGATAATTTGATACTCCTCAGCACCAGGAATTTAAGTGAGAAGAAATCAGCTAATTGCACAAACTAGAGAATAGGAACTATGAGAAAAGGTGAAAGAAACATTACGTAACCTAGAAAGGACAAGGCTAAAGAATCTTCTCTCTTTTTAAAAGATTTTATTTATTTATTTTTAGAGAGAGGGGAGGAAGGGAGAAAGAGTTGGAGAGAAACATCAACTGGTTGCCTCTTGCATGCCCCCAACCGGGGAGCCGCCCACAACCCAGGCATGTGCCCTGACTGGGAACTGAACCAGTGACCCTTCGGTTCGCAGGCTAATGCTCAATCCACTGAGTTACACCAGTCAGGGCAAGAATGTCCTAATAAAGGACCTCCTGTGTAAAAAGCAGAAAAGGTGGTTGTGGCAAGGAAAAAGGAAGAAGGATAAAATGAGACCAATACAGTAAAGTCAGAGATTCAAAATTATCATTGAGAACTGAGAAAGAGCTCATTTGTTCATTCGTTCGTTTGTTCGTTCATTCATTCATTCATTCAACAGTGTGTCCTAGGTATGTACTGCCAGCGAGACACTAGCTGGGTGCTGCCTCAGCAGAGGCCAGTCACACATGGTCTTGTGATGACTTCTGTAGGGTCTTATCTAAAGACAAAGGGGTAAATTAGGAGTCAGCTTAATCGAGATTCTTCTTTTTCAAGGGAAGCAAGCCAGGTGGAGTGAAGAGAAGCACTCAGGTTTGGAGCTGAGGTGGGACTGCCCATGAGTGCTCGGCCCCGGGGCCAGTCTGCATGTGGGTTCTGAAGACAGAGGAACACAAAAACTAGGCTTGTCTAAACTGATCCCAGCAGTATCTTCAAATCATGACAAATAAAAAAATGATTTAAAATATACATGTTGCCATTATTAGAAACTTTAAAAAATTTAGCCCTCATGGTATGAAGAAAAGAACACCTTTGTTTGGACAGGCAGGCCTGGGTGACCTCACATGTAGGTGGAATACATGGCTGCATTTGGAGCGTGACTTTTCCTATTTTAAAAAGCTTACTTTTTCCTTTATGAAAGAAATACAAGTTCATTATGCACAATTTGAAGAATATATTGCCAATGTTTTAGTGAATTTTTTGAAGATATGATTTTATGCACCTTGGAAGAGTCTTTCCCTATATATATATATATATCCTTCCCCAAGTCCCTAAGAATGAAATTTCTTCATTAGACTCTTACCTTGAGTTACAGTAGAAGTTCAGTTAAAATCAAATATTGGGTGGGAAGAAATAATGTTAAATGTTACCTTGTTAGTAATATGTTACCTTGAATTTGCTTATTAATTTAAACCTAGAGAACGGCCCCCAAGAAGCTGAGAGGCCACCTAGGGGCTCCGGCTGCTGAAGGGCCTCTGGCAGGAGGGGAAGGTGTGCTCCGTGGCTGCTGTGGGGTTCACTGTGGGCCTGGCCCCGCTAGGCGCCTGGAAGCTGAGACAGTTCTTTTGGCAAATATCACAGTCTTTGCCTGATATGGTGCCCCAAACCTGGCAGAATCATGAACATAAATGTGTGTGAACCCCAGGAGATAAAGCATTTGGGCCAGGACCATTTGTTTATCATAATCCTTAGGGGACCCAGCATGCTTTGGGAGCCATTGAACAGATGTTCTCACAGCATATGCTACATTGAGAAATGCTTGTACGGTAGTTCAGAGTTTCCACTACCCTCTCTAAAGCTGATTTTAAATTTCATTTCATAAGCATTTTAAAACATATTCCCCTTAAACTGCCTCTTCCTCTTCACCAGTACACATGCACACACATGCCTGAGAAACTGTCGTTCTTGAGAGAGAGCACTTCCGCAGTGCGCCATCAGGAGCTTTGCAAATGTCTGCAGAACGCACATCACCGAAACAGTTTTACAAGGACTTACCTTTCCACTCTACAAGAGGGTGACAGTCGTCATTCTTATCATCAAAACGCATTAACAGATGGGCCTTACAAGTGGTGATTCATCCTTCCTGAGGACAGCATCTACCCTCCTTTTCTTTTCTCCCCCAGATTCTCTCTCTGACCCACACCCCTTTGCCTTTTTAATTCTCACACGTCTTTCATTTTCTACAACTGTATTTTTTCTTTCCTACCTATGATGTAGGCCAGCACACACCACTAGACAGTTTGCCCTCCTCAAGGGGGAACTGAAGAGGTGAAATAAGAGTTTCTGCCTAGGGGCATACTCCTAACCACTCCTGATGAGAAACTTTACTCCAAGACCCTTCATCTCTTTTTCAGACCCCTGAGATGAAGCCAAACTATCTGAAAAGTTTGGAGAAGGTGATGGTGTGGAGTGGCAAGATTACAGAATGGGGATATGCCTTGATTATAGAGCCAACAGCTAGTATTTATTAAGTACTTACTATGTTCCAAACACTGTTCTACAAGCTTTACATGCATGTAAAACTCCACACTGAGTAACTGTTTCCAGTGCCATTCCCAAATGCAGGAAAGAGAATGCATTCCATTCCCAGACCCCTTTGTTCATGTGACTTACGTGAAGTAACTTAGAGAGCTTCTCAACCAAATACTGAAATGTTTCTGCACTTGCAAATAAACACATACATACATGTATGTACATGTCTACATATCAAACTGTCAAAAGAAAAGGGGCTAAATGTAAAGGAAAAAACATCAAGAAAAATGTCTGAAGTACCTGACCAAGGTGGTGTTTCTTTGCATGTATGCCTCCCATAGGAGCCTTCCTTTCCTCAGTACTATAACAGAAGTTCCTAAGGTGAAACAAGTGATTCTTTGGGAGTACGTAAAGAAAGATTAACAATTCAACAACTAGAATTTTAAATTCAGTTTACAGAGTATACGGTACATTTACCTATCTTACTGGTCACCGTGACTGTGACCATTTGTATATGGTCACACTAGGACTAACAGATGTCATTTGTATAATTCCCATTTTGCAGATTAAGAAAACTGAGGTTGGGAATAGTCAAATCATTTGGCTAGGCCACAAACCAAGTGTTACAGTTATATACTGCTGTGTAACAAACTACCCCAAAATTTAGTGGCTTAAAAATCAATTTATAATGACTCATGATTCTGTGGCTTGGCTGGGCAGTTCATCACACAAAGTCAGCTGGGATCTTGACTGGGAGTAAGACAACTATGATGGTCTGACTCTCATGTTTGGCTGCAACTGCTGGTCACTAGAAGGGCACCTTGGTTCCCCTCCACGAGGCTCTAATCCTCCAAGACTTCTCTTCTCATGGTCCCTCTGGTAGGACAGCCTAGACTTCTCTACATGGCGGGATTTCCATGAGGGTAAACATGAAAACTGCCGGGTCACTTCCATTGCATCCCATGGCCAACCTGATTCAAGGGGGAAAACGGGTTCAACATGTTGATGGAGAAGTCACATGCGTGTACAGGAATGGGAAGTATTGTAGGCAGCTGTATTTGGAGACAGTCTATTATACCAAGAGGAGCATAGTTGGAACTCAGAAAGACCAATGAGAATGCCACTATTCTACTAATTCTTTAATGTTCAAGTCTAGCATTATAGTTCTAGTCCAGACATGTACATAGTACAGGAAAATAATTTCCCACTTGCCCTCAGGTGGTTGCAACTTTGTCTTTATGTGTCATTTATTTGGAAGGCAGAGATTAGTCTAGGCCCTTATATAAATGTTTGTTAATTTGACTTAATAATCTGTCTAATGCTAATGTTCTCAAGGACTTTAAGAACAAGAGATAAGATGACAAACAATTGGCTGAGTAATGGGCATTTGCTGATGAATGTTAATGGCAAAGAGCCACTGTGGTAGCAGAAATCATGGGTAGAAGGTTGTTTATGTGACTGACAGACCTACTCAGTTTTCCAGCTTGAGGGCACATTTAGTCAGCCAATTAAACCCTCTGCTTAGACAGACTCTGTTACAGCTAAAATTCTTTTAGGTATGAAACCCTTCCAACGCCTCACCCCCTAACACGTCCACTTCTCTGGGTCCCCAGAGTGCATGCGTGTGCTCATACACACAGTCCCACCACTAAAGTATGTTATAGAGCAAGTATTTTATTTTATTTTTAAAAAATATTTTATTTATTTATTTTTAGAGGAAGGGAAAGGAAAGGAGAAAGAAAGGTAGAGAAACATCAATGTGTGGTTGCCTCTCACATGCCCACTATTGGGGACCAGGCCTGCAACCCAGGCATGTGCCCTGACTGGGAATTGAACTGGTGACCCTTTGGTTTGCAGGCCAGCACTCAATTCATTGAGCTACACCAGCCAGGGCTTGAGCAACTATTTTAAATAAGTGAAAATTAAAGCTGACACTTTCCCCTCAGATTTTCACAAAACTTTTGAAGTAACTAGAGCCCCCAGAGAGTGTCACAGCCTAAGCTGTTGTCGCTAGAGCTTCATAAGTAGTCACCAGGCAGCAGTGGCTGTGACTCTTCCATATGGCTCCCCCATGGGCAAATAGGATGATTCCCTTCCTGGTTTTGAACTATCACAAACAGTATTTTCCCCTCTGTGAAAGAGGGTCTGGTTTTTAAGGGACTTTATAGCTGCTTTTCCATTGTTTTCTGTGTCCCCACAGTTAGACTGGACAGGATAACAAGAGGAAGGTCACAGAAAAGAAGATCCCTGGTGTGAGAGTGCCAGGATTAATTTAAAAATTATTAAAGTAATAAATATAGATGAAGACTATGTTAAAAAGAACCCCCTAGTGCAGAACACACAATACAATATACAGATGATGTGTTATAGAATTGAATACCTGTAACCTATGTAATTTTATTAAATAGTGTCATCCCAATAAATTCAATTAAAAATGAAAAGAATGCTGCAAAATCATTTCTCTTGCTCCCTATTAAAAGTGGATTGCTTTGTTTGTTTTTGTTTTCATACAGTTCAGTAAATTTTGAGCAGAATCAAGGGGCCAAAGCAGGTAGGTTATTTCCTTAATAAGGTGTCACTCTTCTAGTTAATATCAGTCATGATAAAACCTTAAGTAAGACAAATGGGCTAAAAATTTGAAATGTTCTAACCTGGTCAAATTACCTCAAAGAGAGAATCATTAACAAAAATGATAAGAGTATGTAAATTCAAAAGATGTTCCTACATTGTCAGCATTACTGGAAGTGCTTCATATTTTCCCTATTAAGTATGGATTTAAAGAATTCTATTACTTGTAAAATTTACCAGTTGAAAAATCAAGTGTATACAGTGGGGGAAATCAATGAACATACACATTTCAGTAGTTATTTAAATATTTTGTCTATTCTGTTACACAGAATGTACTGGAAAATATTAATCTGGGAGAGGAAATAATATGTGCATGCACACACGGAGTCATATACTGAATAATATTAAACAGTAACTGATATAAACGATTACATCTTTAGGATGCACACACATACATACTCAAAGATGTCACTCCCATCCTTCACTAGTGTCCATGGCCTCCGGAGTAAAGTCCAAACCCACCAGACACACCAAGCATTTCAGGTTACACTCCCTTCCCACCTGTTTGTCTTTTCTTCTGGACTTGCCATGGATCCAGTCCTACATGACTCCATGCAGTTCCCCAAAGCATGGCAATCCCCCCTTTTGTATTCTTTATCCTATACTTGGAAAACGCATCTGCATGTCTATCGTGTGGCTCAGCTGATGCCCCATGCCAGCTAGTTCCAGGTCTCTTTGGCAAGCCATGCCAGCCAGGCCACCTGCCCTCTCACCCAGCTTGCCTCACCCTGCATGTCAGTTGTTCACTAGACCAGGGCTCCTCCAAGACAAAGGAGGCATCTTTTATCCTGCCTTCCCACCACCACCACCTTCCACTCACTTTGGCACATGGTATTTCATGAATAAGGTCATATTCCAGCTGTCCATAACAACTACTTATAATCAGCCTTCCATATCTGCAGGTTCTGTATCCATGAATTCAACCAACAGAGGACTGAAAATATTTGAAGAAAAAAAATATTACGTTGTTGCTGACATACGCTATGTACAATAGTTAGGACTAAGATGGCTTGTGTCTGTACTGAACATATACAGACTTTTTTTCTTGTCAGTGTTCCCTAAACAATACAGTACTATAACTATTTATATAACATTTGCACTGTATTAGGTATTCTAAGTAATCTAGAGATGATTTAAAGTATATGGGGTGATCTGCATAGGTCATATGCAAATACTGTGCCATATTATATATTAGGGACTTGAGAATCCTCAGATTTTGGTATCCTCAGGGGTCCTGGATATCTAGAGATGATTGTACATGATGGACACTTGCAATAGATTACCACGTTCAAGCCTTACAGCAGCTCTCTGAGGTGGAGAGTACAGGTTCGAAGGCCCTTTTCCAAGTGTCCTGGTGTTAGATATGGTTTGAATTTCAGAAGTTTTTATATTCTAGAAAGGTGGTATGTTGTATTAAAGAATATATGTAACATCCCCAAAGGAATTTGGGGCAGCACTGCTAATTATGCATATATAATCACCAATAATCACACATAATCAGGCATACATATGAATAATCACACTAAGTGGAATAAAGACTATAAATAGACTCTGGTCTGTTCAGGTCAAGTTTTGCTTTCTGCTGAGTTTGTAGCAACCTTATAAAAAAGCTCTGGGTTTTAGAGCTTTTTAAATTTCAGAAATGCAAATAAAGGACTATGGACCTGCACAATTATTCTTATATACTTTAGAAATGAAGAAAACGGGCACGGAGAGGTTAACTAATTTGCTCTGAATCATACAGCTAATAAACTAGAATTCAGTGTCTGACTCCAGAACTCTACTCTTAAAATGAAAAAGGTTAAATTGTGTCATATTTGATACAGATAAAATAATATATGTGACATATGTAAATTAATGAATAATAATTAAAATGATAAATTAAAAATTAACCTGCCACCCAACTTACAGGGATGAATCCTGAACTTAACACCTGGGCACAGTACCCCAGTGCTGGCTAAGGCTAAGTTATTGTGGATGAGTTGCACAGACTGGGTGGTAATAGCTTTGAATATCAACTCCATGGGTGGGTCCCAGGAGATCACAGGAGAGGAAATTAAGTGTTTTTATAATATCAAGGGACTTATGAATCGGGGAGGGGACTAAGTCAAATTGCTTCCAAGATGTAAAAATGATCCAATTTGATGTATAAATATATAAGGGCTCTTTCAAAGCTACCATGGCTAAAAATGCAATGGCGTGTATGACCAGAATATACATACTGACGTGCGTTGCTTGCATAACAAGACCTGGGGCTATCCTTGCCCTGAGCTGCTGACCTAATTAGAAGGAATTAGAAAAGAAGGCTTGAGGGGTTGCACAAAGAGAGAGTGCCCCTGGCCCTGTCCAGCCAGTGTCTCGTGTGTTTATTTTATCCACAGATAATAGCAAAACCCAAAGTGGCCTGGCTTGTTTAATAAAATGTCACTTTCAGAGGCTTCCAGCACATGAATTGACTGGAGGGATCTTCAACTCACCTAGATCAAAGGTTCAGAAAGATGAAAAGCTTTTGGCATCTGCTAAGTGGAACTCACTTTGTAGGAGAGTTATTGATGAATGGATCCTCATCCTGAGAACAAACATCCCAGATAACAGGCTCTCCCACACAGCTTGCTTACAAAGATTTGGGCAAGCTCAGAGGTCCAACCAACACCAAGGCTGAGGGCTCAGTGTGTGTGTGTTTATGAATTAAAGTTCCAGAAAAATAAAACTGTTGAATTAGAAAAAAATCAGAATTCTGTGCTCAAAGAATTGTAACAGAGCTGCAAACATTCTGTTATTCTCTGACAGATTGGGGTGGAGGAGCAGTCCTGCTACCTCAGAAACCTGTGTTGTTGCTAAATCTTTCAATTTTCGCTAACCCAAGGTGATCACTAATTTCAAAGTTGAAGGGCAAACAAAAGTTTCAGATAGAACTAGATGACCCAGACACATCCCTTAAAAAAAAAATCCCAGAATCACTATGGAAAACACACATATGCACACACATGCACTCACGCACCTTAATTATAGTCTGTGAATACAGATAAAGAAAGGGGAACTCTACATCCTAGGGTGAGGAACTGAGTTATAAACGTTTGCTCCATTCACATGATATTCAGGAAAGCTGAGAAAAAGAAAAGCAAGTGAAGCAATAGAGAGTAAACAGGTTTCCTAAGAGTCCCTTGCATGAAAAGAGGTATAGTTTTATATCTAAACCATAAAAAAAAATTAAATGAAAAAATAACAACATCCCAAGTATTTGTAGATAAAGTTATTTCTAGCTTTTCATTATTGCTACAGATGGACTTTGGGAATATCTTTAATGAAGGGAACCTTATTTTAATTAGAAATCCTGATAATCTGTGGAGGCAGGAAAGAGAGTCAAGCCCGAGGCATTTGACACATCCTCTGAGGCATTTTGTCAATGCGGATACTGCAGTGGAAGAGGCACAGTATCTATTTGGGTGTGACTATTTGTTCTTTTGTCCAACTAATATTTGAATTAATATCTATTTTCCAGTTAATTTTCTCATTAGCATTCCCTCCTCTTTTCCTTCTCTTTTCATGAAACACACAACACCCATACAGTGTAAGTAGCTCACACCAAGCTGATCAGAGAACTAATATCCAACAATAAGGATAATGGCTTCTCCCCATTAAAAGCTGTGGGAAATGACACAAAATCAATATACAGAAGTTTGTTGCATTTCTATACACTAATAAGAAAATAAGAAATAATCAGAAAGAGAAATAAGAAAACAGTCTCATTTACAACTGAACCAAAAAGAATAAAATGCCTGTGAGTAAATTTAATCAAGGTACTGAAACACCTGTACACTGAGAACTATAAGAATGATGAAAAAAACTGAATAGGACACCACTAAATAGAAAAATATTCCATGATCATAGATTGGAAGAATTAATGTTGGTAAAATGTCCGTACTACCCAAGCCAAATTATAGATTCAATGAAATCCTCATCAAAATTTCAATGCCATTTTTCAGAAAAGTTTAACAATTTAAAATTTGTATGGTACCACAAAAGATCCTAAAATTCCAAAACTACTTGAGAAAGAAGAACAAAGCTGGAGGCATTATGTACCTTGGTTTCAAACTATATTACAAAATTATAGTAACCAGAACAGTATGGCACTGACACAAAAACAGACACATAAATCAACAGAAGAGAATAGAGAGCCCAGAAATAGACCCATGCATATATGGTCAATTAATTTATGATAAAGGAACAGAAAATATACAATGGAGAAAGGGCAGTCTTTTTAATAAATGGTGCTGGGAAAACTGGATAAACACATGCAAAAGAATAAAATTGGATCTCTACCTTACACCATGCACAAAATTAACTTAAAATGGACTTAAAACTTAAAGGTAAGACCTGAAACCACAAAACTCCTAGTAAAAAACATAGGCAGTAAGCTCTTTGGCATTGGTCTTGGCAATGATTTTTTTGGATTTGACACCAGAAGTAAAGAATACAAAAGTAAAAATAAACAAGTGGGACTATATCAAACCAAAAAGCTTCTATAGAGCAAAGGAAACCATCAGCAAAGTGAAAAGGCAACTTACTGAATGGGAGAAAATTTGCAAACCATATGTCTGATAAGGGGTTAATATCCAAAATATATAAATAACTCATACAAGTTAATGGTAAAATACGTACCTCAAATAATCCAATTAAAAATGGGCAGAAGATCTGAATAGACATTTTTCTAAAGAAGACATACAAATGGCCAATAGGTATATGAAAAAAATGCTCAATATCACTAATCAAATGCAAATCAAAACTATAATGAGATATCACCTCACACCTGTCAGAATGGTCATCATCAAAAGACAAGAAACAGTAAGTGTTGGTGAGAAAAGGGAACCCTGTGCACTGTTGGTGGGAATGTAGGTTGCTGGAGGCAAGACGGAAAACAGTATGAAGGTTCATCCAAAAATTGTAAATAGAATTGCCATATGATCCATAATTCCTCTTTTGGGATTTATTCACAGAAAACAAAAATACTATCTCAAAAAGATATCTGTACCCCCATGTTCACTGCAGCATTATTGACAATAGCCAAGATATAGAAACAACCTGTGTGTATCAATAGATAAATAGATGAATAAAATGTGGTATCTGTATATCATTATATATATAGGCATATATATATATATATATATATATATAATGAATGAAATTTTGCCATTTGTAATAACATAGATGGATCTTGAGGGCATTATGCTCAATGAAATAAAACTACCATATGATCTCATTTACATATGGAATCTGAAAAAAACTTGAAAAATAAAAAACTCCAAGCTCATAGATACAGAGAAGAGATCGGTGGTTGCCAGAGGTGGGCATGGGGAGGGGCGGGCAAAATGAGTGAAGGGAGTCAGAAGGTGGAAAACAAGTCATGGGGATTTAACATACAGCATGGCGACTACAGTTAATAATACTGTACTGCATATTTAAAATTTGTTAAGAGATGACATATTAAAGCCCTCATCACAAGAGAAAATATTCTATGTGTGATGACAGATGTTTACTAGACTTATGTGCTGATCTAACAGCCCCAGGCCGTAGCACATCGTGCCGCAGAGCTGAAGAAGAGCCCAGGTTAAAGGCCTGGTTTCTTCTAATCTAAATGCAGCCTGTCGCACCTGAGCAGGATTCTGGAGATAGGTGTAGTTTGCTGCCTTATATTTGGCGGCTGCTACTCAAAGTGTGGTCTGTGGACTTGCAGTTTCTGCCAACACCTGGGAGCTCATTAGAAATGCAGAGTCTCTGGTCTGATACTCTGAACTGCAGAGTTGAATCTGCAATTTAAGAATATCCCTAAATTATTTCAGTGCACATTAAAATTTGAGAAGTTTATAAAACTTTATCATATTTATTCTATTTAAGAAACATTCATAGTAACTGCTACAAACCAAGGACTCTTAAAAAACTTTTAAAATAGTAACTCATTTTCTCTGCAGATAAACCCCAAGTATAGTACTATAGTAGATAGATACTATTGTACCCCCACGTTACAGATAAGGAAACCAGGATACTACAGTATTAAGTATGGCCTAAGGTCAGACAGCACACATGTAACACAGTCAGGATTAGCACTCCAGATCCATTCTGTATGTCACAACTCCGTGCTGTCTGCTTCGTGGAGACATATAATAAATAATTAAATAGATTTTAAAGGATGGGTGCTTTGCACAATTAAAAAACACCCACAGGTGTTTAAAACAACTATTCTGGAAGCTACAGATTATAACAGAATGCCCAGAGGGATCCTCTACTGTAAAAGAAGCGTTAATTTGGGAAGGGATGTAAGTAGCCAAAGCTTCTTCCCATAAGATGTCAGGTACTGAAGAAAAAGCAAGAGTGACAGCTTACTAAATAGAGGGTATACTATTAAATAAACTTAAGCAATATACCTAAAAAAACACTGTTAGAAGTGAAGGGCAGTCTGATGGTACAGTGAAAAGGTTTAACCTACATGCCTTGCCTGTTAATGCCCACACAACACATTAGAAACAGGGAAATAAACAAGATTTGAAAATTTGTACTTTTCTTGCCTGACTTGTCAAAGTCAGGTCAAAATACTTTAAAAGTAGTCACAGACTCCCCACAGATCTGGGCCTGTGGCCTTTTAGAACTGCCCAGGTGGTGATGTAACTTCAGCTGACCAACCATTCACCGACCTTCTACTTTCTCTTCTGGGTCTTACATCCTTTTAAAACACCCCATAGCTCTGATCTCACACTTGCCCACAGTCTGGGGTTTTCTTGGCTGCCTGTTTCACAGACACCAAGACAGTGTTCAACAGAAACCTTGGGGAATAGCACTTCAGGCTACATTATTTTCCTGAGGCCTCCAGAACATGGGCTTTACCCCAGTCAAAACAACACCTTGAGCACATCTGGAAATGTCACAAACAACGCTGGACAGCCATCAGCTCAGAATCTGTGCATTACCCTGTCCTCAGTCCAGGAAACGTGCACAAAGGACAGACAGCAATTATAGCCATCTTGATAAAGTGAGAAAATCCCCAACAGCCATTTCTTCTCTAGCAGCTCCAGAAAAACCTAGAAATATCTTAGAAAAGACACTTTTTATGTTTACAGAAATAAATTGCTTATCCAAATGAAAATAAATACACTAGTGTGCCAATTACGTAAAAATGTAACTTTTGGGTTTAATTCAAAGAAGCAAAAAGGACTTTATTGATTCTTTCCCTGAATATTTACTGAGTACCTACAATGTGCCAGGTTACTGTGCTAAGCCTAAGAATTTAACGGTGAATAAAAACAGGCATAGTCATTAAATGTTAGCTGTCACTGAAAAATAAAAAAAATAAATTAAAAACCCACATAATCACTGTTCTCATGGAGCTCATGATTGAGTGGACCAGAAGGACATTAATCAAGAAATTCCCATAAATGAACGTCATTATAAACTCAAATAAATGCTCTGAAGGCAGGGAAGATGAGAGGGCCAAAAAGGTTGAAAAGGTGAGCCTGGAGCTGAGTTCAGCGGTTTGCGAATAGCTGGATATATATCCATCTGCATGGGACTTGGATGGGAACTGACAGCAGAATACACTGCAGAAACTGAAATTCAAGGACTAGGGGGGTTGGTGGACAGAGAGCCAGGAAGAGAGAGAGCAAGATGAGGCAGGAAAGGAAGGAAGAGGTAGAACCATGCATGGCCAGGGCCTTGGCCTCTGATGGCCAGTTTAAGGATTTTGACTCTCCTGAAGAGTTTAAACAAGGGCAACATGAGCAGAAAAATAAAAGATCTCTCTGGCAGGAGTGGACGACTAGATGGGAAGAGGGCAAAAGGAGACAAAAGAGACTCGGGAGTATTTGCAGTACTCCAAGTGAACAAATGGGGTGGTAGAAATACAGATGGAAAGAAGTGGGCAGATCTGAGAGAGATCTACTAAGTAAAATAATAGGACTTGGCAATAAAACCCAATATGGGAGTTGATGGAAAAGGCTGTGTCAAGGATGAGGCCAAAATTTCTTCTGGGTTGTATAGTGGGTGTACAGTGGTCACATTCACTAAGACAGCAAGAGATCATGAATTCAGCATTGGACTTGTGTAGTTCAAGATGTTTTAGAAATATCTAGTGGAAGACGGTTTATAGGCAACTGAATTAATTAGTTATGTAGGTCTGAAACTCAGAAGAGAAGTCTGAGCTCGACGTTTACTATGGGAGTCATTGACATCTACAAAGACAACTGAGGCTGAAACACAAATGCCTAGAAAGAATGTATGGGGTTAAAAGAGGAATGGGCAAAAGTTGATGCCTTGAGAAATTCTGACACCCAAGAGCTAAGTAGAAGAGATGAGCCTACAAGTGAGATGGAAAGGAGGAACCAGAAAGGTGGGAGAAAAGCAGGAAGACTGTGTGGTCATGGGTGCCAGACAAAGAGGAGGCTCCAAGAGGCAGGCAATGGTCAACACAACTGATTGCTGAGAGGCAATTCAGGCAAGGACTGAAAACACCCATGTTATTAACTGACGGAAAGGCCACTGTCAGTTAATAGTGTGGACTGATCAGAGTGACAAATGCTTGAATTCAGTTTATGAGAAGAAAATGGAGCAAGTAAGTATAGACAATTCCACAGAATCAAGCAGAAACCTCTCACTCAGACTAAAAGCCAAAGTCCTTACAATGATCTACAAGGCCATAATATCTGTCACCTCCTACTTCATCTGCTTCTCTCCCCTTTCTCACTCTAGCCACACTGATCTCCTTATTCTTTGAATGCCTCATGACGTTTGCTTTTGCAGTTCCTTCAGTAAGGAACCTGTTCCTCCAAATAAATAAATGGCTGGTCCTTAATTCTTCACATGTTTGCTCAAAAATTACTTTCTCAATAAGGTCTCCCCTACATACCCTACTTAATATTAAAATTAACCTATCATACCTGCACTCACTATTCTACTTCCTGCTTTTTTTGGTATGTCTCACCATCTGGCAGATCATATTTTGTTTTTGTTTTTAACTATTTATCTTATACCACCCCTCTCCAAAGAATGTAAGTTCCTTGAGAACAAAAACTTTTGTTGATTTGGTTCACTGCTATATCATCAATACTTAGAAGAGAGTCTATTATACAGTAAGCACTCCATAAATGTGTTGAAAAATAAAATATTTGAACAAAAATAATAGATCTACATTTCCTATACTGCACTTTATATTCCCATGGCTATTCTGTAACTACTCATTTGTACTTCTTAATCCCCTCACCTCTTCACCCATGCTCCCACACACCCCTTCCACCTGGTGACCACCAAAATGCTCTCTGTATCCATGATTCCATCTTTGTTCTTCTTCTTTGCTTAGTTGGTTTTGTAGACTCATTTGGTGATAGATATGTATTTATTGCCATTTTATTATTCATAGTATTAATCTCCTTCTTATTCCTAAATAACTCCCTTTAACGTGTCATATAATAATGGCTTGGTGATGATGAATGCCTTTAGTTTTTTCTTGTCTGGGAAGTTCTTTATCTGCTCTTCCATTCTAAATGATAGCTTTGCTGGTTAGAGTAATCCTGGTTGTAGGTCCTTGTTTTTCACCACTTTGAATACTTCTTGCAAGCCCCTTCTTGCCTGCCAAGTTTCTTTTGAGAAATCAGCTGACAGTCTTATGGGAACTCCTTTGTATGTCACTAACTTTTTCTCTTGCTGCTTATAAGATTCTCTCTGTCATTTAACCCTTGGCATTTTAATTATGTTGTGTCTTGGAGTGGTCCTCTTTGGGTCCAACTTGATTGGGACTCTCTGTGCTTCCTAGCCTTGCATGTCTATTTCCTTCACCAAATTAGGGAAATTTTCTTTCATTATTTCTTCAAATAAATTTCCAATTTCTTCCACTCTCTCTTCTCCTTCTGGTACCCCTATGATGTGAATGTTGGACCTCTAGAAGCTGTCCTAGAGGCTGCTTATACTAATTTTCTTTCTTTTTTTATTCTTTTTCCTTCTTATTGTTCTGATTGGTTGCCTTCCTCCCTCCCTCCCCCCTCCCTCCTTTCCTTCCTTTCTTTTTTTTCCTTCCTTATGTTCCAAATTGTTGATTCAATTCTTGGCTTCATCCACTCACTATTGTTTCCCTATAAGTCGTTCTTTATTTCAGTTAGTGAATCCTTTGTTTCTAACTGGATCTTTTTTATGCTGTTGAGGTCTTCACTAAGTTCCTTGAGCATCCTTATAACCAGTGTTTTGAACTCTGCATCTGATAGATTGCTTATCTCCATTTTGTTTAGCTCTTTTTCTGGAGTTTTGATCTGTTCTTTCATTTGGGCCATGTTTCTTTGTCTCCTAGTTTTGACACCCTCCCTGTGTTTGTTTCTATGTGTTAGGTAGAGTTACTTTGACTCCGTTGTGGTAGTGCGGCCTAATGTAATATGTGTTATGGGGTCCAGTGGCACAACCTCCACTATCACCCAAGTTGGGTGCTCAAGGTATACCTTTCCTGTGGGCTGAGTACACCCTCTTCTTGTAGTTGAGCCTTGGTTGCTATTGGTAGATCAATGGGAGGGATTTACCCAGACCAGTCAGTTGCAAGGATTGGCTGTGACCACTGACCACCAACCTCTGCCCTCCATGGAGGATCAGCCGTGCAGGGTCAGGGTGGTGGTGCTCGGATGTGGCCTGTAGCTATGCATGGAGAGCACTCACCCAGTGTTCCCAGGTGTTGCAGGCCAATGTCAGTCCCAATCTGTGTTTTGCATGGGGCCACCATGCCTGAGCTATAAAGCAATCCAGAAGGCTGCTAGTTGTGCTGGGCTTGGGGATTCCCAGGCAAAACCAAGTTGTGAAACTAATCTGGTTGCTGCTAGTGCCTGGTCTGGAGCTCAGTGAGGCCAGCTGTTGCTTGTTTGAGAGTATTTAGGAAGTTGTGAAACAGTGAGCCAAGACCAGCCATTCATATGGAAAAGTAGCTTGGGTGGGCTCATAAATTGGGTGGGGCAGAGTCTCTGGGGATCTCTAATGCAGGTTAAACAGTGTTAGGCAGGTTGATGGAATCTCAAATATGGCACCAGCCTGCCGACTCTGTGGCTCTGCGAGGGGAGGGCTCAGAAAAGGAACAATGGCCTCTGATTGCCCCAATGCCAGACACTTCAGCCTCTATCCGTATGCCACTGGTGCCCTTCAAGCTTCTGCCCTGGTGCCAGAGTTCAGAGGGAGTGAGTCTGAGTAGGTAAGAGTCCATGTGTGGGTTCTTTAAGAGGAACTGCTTGGGGCTCCTGCATTTTCTTTCATTGACTCAAACCCTGCTGGTTTGTGCAGCTGGAAGTTGTGGGGACTTACCTTCCTGGCACAGGAACCCTGGACTGGGGGTCTGGTGTGGGGCTGGGACTCCTCTGTTCTGAGATATCCCTCCCCAGTTTTTATCTACCATGTGTGGGTGTGGGGTCAGCCTTAATTTAAAAGTTAAGAGTAGTTTTTAAAGTTCACTTAATCTTATAACCTTTACTCAGAAAGTGACAAAAAAAAAAAAACAACCTAAGCAACAGGTCAGTGCTTTTGAAAATACTACTAATTAGATAGTATTGAAGGCTATTGGATGTTAACCACTAATATAGAGATATTATGGATTCTTCACTGTTAGTTCATAAGGAAAGAGTTGCCTAGCAGAGACTAATTAAACAGTGTGCTTTTTCATAATATATGGTACCATCAAAATCCTGTCCATAAAATAAAAGTATCTCAGTCCTGAAAAGATGTTAAAATTATTTCACAAAAGAAGAATCTTATTAGAGAGGTTTGTGTGACTTGCCTAAATTCACGTGACTAGTTAATAGCAAGGTCGCCGAATACCTGTCACACTGGTATTTTAAATGAGGTAAAATGTTACGTGATAGGTATCTTCAAACATAAATTCCTCAGCTTCTTCTAAGTTGGACCAAATCCAATAAATCTTTTTTTCTAAAAATTCTAAAGTATTTGAAATGATCATTACATAGTGAACTAGTTTATTTATTTGATTAATATTTAGTCAGTTTCTATTACCTACAATTTGGGCACTGGAGGTTATAAAGGCAAAAGACAAGAAAAGCAGAGTGTGCCTTGGTGTGGAGAGAAAGGAAATGGGAACAGTGAGAATATCAAATGTGAGCAGCAGTGGCCTCTGAGTGTGTGTAAGGTACTGAGGCATCAGGAAATTCTCCCCAGAGAAAAAGCTGCATGAGAACTAAATCTAGAAAAACGAGAAGGTGCTCACCAGGAAGACAGGGGAGAGAGGAGGGCTCTTACAGAAGGAGCTGCAAGTTTCAAGGCACTGATAGCACAGCAGGGCGTGCTGGAGGGGGACATGGGAGAGAGAAGGCTGGATAGGGGTCTGTTTGTGCCAGATGGGCAAGGGCCCCAAATTACATGCCCCAGCAGTAGTCTGAACTTATCTGTAAAATACAGACAACTGTTGAAGGATTTTAAGAAGAGCTGCTTGCTCAGTTTTGTGTTAGAGAAAAGTGACTTTGGTATCCATGTAGTATGGTCTAGAGTGGGCATGGTGACAGGCTACGACACTAGGAGAATAATTCTGGTTAGAGATGAAGGAATTTAGAAAAATCAAGAAGGGAGAGGGAGATGAGCAGCATTGATTTCATCTTTGCTTATAATAAACACAAAATTTTCAACACATTTTTAGAAGAGTAAATGTTTTCCCAATAATATTCTTAGTGATTTTCATCCTGTTTATTGTGAAATACACTCAGGTTAAGACTCTATAGTACATAAAATTATCAGAGTAAAATCTTTGCCTAAAAGCATTAACCTCTAATGTAGAATATTCTGTTAAGTTTGTTATTTCTCAGAAAGAAATTCTCAATTTTATTTATTTTTATTATTTTTTAAAATCCTCACCAGAGGACATACTTATTGATGTTAGAGAGAGGGAAGGGATGGAAATAGAGAGGGAGAGAAACATCGATGTGAGAGAGAAACATCAATTGGCTACCTCTCATATGCCCCCTACAGGGGACTAAACTTGCAACCCAGGCACGAACTCTGACTAGGAATTGAACCAGCAACTTTTTTGCTTTATGGGATGATGCTCCAACAAACTGGGCCATGCTGGCCAGAACAGAAGTTCTGAATTTTAGTAAAGAAGTTAAAATTTCTGACATTAAAGGAAAGGTAGCCACATTTTTACCAAAATGCCCTTCTTTACCCCATCTGGGTTCTTCCTTCCTCCATCTGTATGGTAAGTTTGTACATGCTGAACTTTTAAACAATAGACAATAGGTGTCTTAACCAATGCCACTTGACATAATGTTGAATAGATGCCCAATTAATACCAACATCAAGTTTAAGATGTGTTTTCAAGTATCTCCTATATCACTGATATAAATGTTAAAATACACACACACACAGCTCATCTACCTCAAATTTTCCAGGTAACAGTTTCACTACTAAATATTCAATTGAGGGCTGCACTTAAACTCAGCTAACAACTGTCATATAAGACAAACACATTAATGCATATTTGTTGATCTAGAAATTTGTTCCATTTACATTTTCACTCCATTAGGTAACAGGGATCCAAATGTTTGAACAATGGTTCTGAGAGTCCTTCTGCTTACCCAACTTTTTCTCCCATCAGTTACAGTCTTTAATAATCAATGTCATGAATTTAGAAATTACTCATTTACATATTTAAACTGACATTTTGAAATGACAATGAGAAGCTGACAATTAACTGTTCTCAAAGGAAATGCCCTTTCTTGCCATATGGTTTCTATTCTGGGACGAACACTTAAAGAGATTTTCAATTTACTGAACAACAAGAGAGTTTCCCCAGCTGAGACTTCATTTAGAATGCAAATACTCACCTTCTGTACCAATAATTTAAATGCCATTCCCATTGCTGTTAAAAAGCCAGTTATAAAATCAAAATTCATCTCCACTGTGGACCTTGGGTAAATTAAATAGTAAAGAACTTTAAGGCTATGAAAAATGTTTTCTTGTGTTAGCTTGGGAGCATGCATGTAAGCTGGAAAAGATCCTCAAGTAAGGACAACAGATTCCTTCTTTCCTTTAGGGGTTATCTTATCTTGGCTTCTTGTCTTAAAACAAAGATATCAATTTTTATTGCAAAGATTACATAAGATAATGTAGGACTAACTGATTGTAAACTATAAAGCTACTATAAATATGCCATTATAACTTCAGATGTTCACTAATATGCTGACTCAAAGTAAAAAGACTATAACATAAAGATATTGGTTAGAGGGGAAAAATACTCTAAAAGACATAGTTAGTAAAAATACACGTGAAAAAACTAATCTATAGATTAAAACAATCTCTACCCAAAATTTCAGTTGCCTGTTTTGAAGAAATTGATAATGTTATCCCAAAGTTTGTTTGGGAGGTCAAGGTACTAAGAATAGCCAAACAATCTTTTTAAAAAAAGAAAAAAGTTGGAAGATTCACATTTCCGGATTTCAAAACTTAACAACAAGGCAATAGTAATCAAGACTGTGCAGTACTGGTATAAGTATAGGTGTAATGTCCACGGAAAAAAATTGAGAGTACAGAAATAAACTCTCACATTTATGGTCAACTGATTCTTGAGAAGGGTGTCAAGAAAATGGGAAAATAATAATCTTTTCAACAGTGTTGCTGGGACAACTAGATACCACATGCAAAAAAATAAACTTGGATCCCTTCTTCACACCATTCACAAAAATTTAACTCAAAATGGATCATAGACCTAAATGTATGAACACAAACTATAAAACTATAAGAAGAAAACATAGGAGTAAATCTTTGTGACCTTGGGTTAAGCAAAGTCTTTGTGGATATACCACCAAAACACAAGTAAAAAAAGGTCACATAATATATGATTCCATTTACATGAAATGTGCACAATAGGCAGAGACAGAAAATAGATTAATGGTTGTCTAGGGCTGAGAATATCAGGGGGAAATGGGAGATGACTGTTAAAGGGTACAATAGTTCTTTTCAATGTAATGAAAATATTCTGAAATTATGATGATAGTTGCACAACTCTGTGAGTATAATAAAAACCATTGAATTGTACACTTTAAATGGGTAAATTATATATTATTTGAGTTACATCTCAATAAAACTGTTGAAAATTAACTTAAAGAAATGCATGTGGAAAGCAGCATCAATTTAGTGGGCAAGACCCTTATTTGAGAATGAGAGGCATGAGTTGAAGCTCAGGTCTTACTAACTGTGGCATCTTGAGCAAATAATATCTCTAAGCCTGTTTTTCTCATCTTTAAATTATTTGTAATAATAATTCCTTTTTCAGAGGGGCTATATTGTAGTAACTGAGGGGGACCTCAAAAAGCTGAAATTTATTTATAAAAAATTGTGTATTTATTCTTACATGTTTAAACTTCAGTCACCTTCAAAGTACTCTCCATTTGATGCAATACACCTATGAGAATGTTTTTTACACCTCTCAAAACAGTTTTTGAACTCATCAATTTTGATGCTTTTAGTGTTTCTGCTATTTTTTTATTCCACCTCTTCCATGTAAACAAAACGTTTCCCTTTGAGGACTTTTTTCATCCAGGGAATCAACAAAAAAAGTTGCCTGGTGTGAGATCAGGTGAATAGGGAGGGTGGGGGACAAAAAGTGCTGAACACTCGGAGCAGTGAGGGCAGGTGCGCTCATAAATCCCCCATCATGAAATGGGCAAACGTGATGAGTCTTCAAAAAAATTCACTAAAGCCAAATGCAGCCTCTCACAACAATGAAAGCTTGTATACTGATACAGATGGGTTCCTAGAACATCTACCTAGTGGAGGAAGCCCGTAATATAAGGGGTCTGCCCTCCCGAAGATAATTCCATTTTTCAGGGTGTTCCCCCTCATATAAAGTACTTGCTTAGCACAGAGCCTAGCACACTGTGAGTAATCAATAATGTTAGCTATTAAAAGAAAAGACATGTGGGCTGAGATTGTAGGTAGTAGCTTAAAAACAGTAAGTTGCTGGAAATATTTCTGTAAATGTTATTATAAAATTATTTCTGCATAAACTTAATACAGAGAGTGCTTACAAATAGGCATGTTCACTTAGGGACACTCAATAAAAAGACAAATCAGGATTCCATTTCAGATCATTCTGGAATCACAGAGACTGAATTTACCTTCCTACCCAAAACAAGAAAACCAGACAAAATATATGAAACAATGATTTCCAGACAGTATATAATGGACAGCATGAGTTGAATAAAAGAGAAACTAGTAAGCTAAGCCTACAGTCCCACCAACTGACTGCCTGAAGGCAGTTTATAGGCTGTATAACAGGAGTCCAAAGAGCTCCAATGACCTCACTGAGTTGAGGAGATAGAGAACAAAGTTCAGGGAAGTCAAGGTAGATAGAACTTGTGGTGTAGAGGCAGGAGGAAGAAATGCCTCAGAGAGAGAGCTTCAGAGATCTGCAGAAGCTAAAATTAGCCTTACACTAAAACTTCTCTGATCCTGACGCACAAAGCTTAAAGTCAAGGTTGCAGAAGATCCAAACTCAACCGCATGCCTGAACAGAGTAAAGGAATACAACAAAAGCCAACATCCAACAAGTTAAAATGTCTGGCATCCAATAAAAAATTACCACGCATACAAAGAAGCAGAAACATGTCCCATACCAGGAGAAAAATCAATAAAACAGAAGCAAACCAGGAAATGACAGAGATAATGGAATTAGCAGATAAGGAAGTTAAAATAGTTATTATAAATATGTGCCATATATTCAAGTGGAACTTCTAGGAGTGAAAAATACAGTATGTGAAATATGATTTGGATTAATAGCAACTTGACACTGTAGAAGAAAAGATCAGTAAATTTGAAGTTATAACAATAGAAACTATCTAAAATGAAACACAGAGAGGAAAAAGTTGAGAAAAGAATTAACAGAGCCTCAGTAAGGGGTGGGCAAACATCAAACACACTAATACTTGTAAATTGGAATCTCAAAATGAAAGAAGAGAGAAGGAACAAAAAGTATGCTTACAGAAATAATAGCTGAAAATTTTCTAAATTTGGTAAAAACTTTAAATGTATAGCTTCAATAATTTCAACAAACTCCGAGCATAAGAAAGCACAGATGAACATTTCATCATCCCACTTGATGGGCAAGGAAACTAAGGCAGAGGCAGGGAGTGGTATGAAGTCACAGAGTTACTTAAAGGCAGAACCTGGAGTGAACCTAACTTTCCTAATTCAGATCCAGTGCTCTTTCCACTATGCTGCAAAGAAATAACATAATCCAACTTACTCTTTAAAAGTTGCCTGGCTGTTCTATGCATAGTCTGTATGAAGAGAGAATGCAAAATCCTTTGTTGGAATTGCCATCAGCTGCCTTGTCATATTCTTCTGAATCTCATCGATGGTCTGGACTCTCTTCCTTTTCAAAGGTGATTTTAGTTTTAGAGAAATTAAGAAGTCACAGGGATCCAAATCTGGGCTATAGGGAGGCAGAGTCACCTGGATGATTTGATGTTTTGCCAAAAAAAAAAACAAAACCCTGCACAAGATGTGATGCATGAACAGATGCATTGTTTTGATTAGGCTGCCAATCACCAGTTGCCCATAGCTGCAGTCATTTTCATTGTACTGCCTCTCTCAACCAATGAAGAACATTGAAGTAGTACTTCTTGCTAATTGTTTGGCCTGCAGGAGCATACTTATGATGGACGACACCTTCCCAGTCAAAAAACAGTTAACATGGTCTTGATCTTGCTGCAACTTTGCCGTGCCTCTGGATGTGGAGAACCAGGCAACTTCCTTTGGGACCACTGGGACTTCATTTCCAGACCATAGCCGTAGACCCAGGATTCATCTCTGGTTATGACTTTCTTGAGGAAATCTGGTTCATTGGTGCAGTTTGAATCAAGGCATTAGCAAATGCAGCATGATGTTCCTTCTGCTCTGGTTGCAGAAGCCACGAAATGAATTTTGTCAATATATGTTTCATGCGCCAAGATCTTGCATTAAAATCTTGGACACAATGGTTTTTGGGATCCACAGATCAGCTTCTAGTTCTCACACTGTCAGTCACCGATTTTTGTTGATCGCACTCTGTACACGTTCAACATTCTCAGTGCTCTGCTTGTTGCAGGACTTCCAGAACATGGATCACTTTCAACAGATTCTCAACCATCTTTGAAGTGTTTGTGCCACATTTTTATTTGTGTTGTATCATCCTCGAAAGCCTTCTGAATCATACAAATAGTTTCTGCAGAGGAATGTTCAAGCTTAACACAAAATTTGATGCAGATTCATTGCTCTACTGTCATTTTGAATGTGATGGCTACACAGTACAAATGCTCACTCAGCAGCATCCACCTCCCCACTGACTAGTTCAGTGAAGTTGTCATTGTTCACACATGTGCATTCTAGTCCACTCTCCTTGGCTACCAGGTTACATCGATGTCAGGCAAACTGTTTTTATTATATTAACAATGGATGGAATTTTCTGGGCAGACTTCATAAACCTAGGAGTGGAATTGCTGGATCATATGATAATTTTATGTTTAAGTTTATGAGGAACTGTTAGGCTATTTTCTAAAGTGGCTGCACCATTTCATATTTCTATGGGAAAGTACAAGGGTTCTGATTTTTCCACACCCTTGTTGACACTTGTAATTATCCAACTTTTGGATTATAGCTATCCTAGTGGGTATAAAATGGTGTTTAATTGTAGTTTTGATTTGTATTTACCTAATAGCTAATGTGTTAAACTCTTTTCATGTATTTATTGGCTATCTGTATATCTTCTTTGGAGAAAATTCTATTCAGATCTTTGTCTGCTTTTAAATTGCATTACTTCCTAGTTGCTGCAGAAGAAACCTAGCGGGGGGCAATGCTTAGTCACATGAAAGTGTTTATGAGAGAAGACCTGGCATCTGTTAGCACCCAGTCCCAGAAAGGGCAAAGCATTCTGCAATAATTTCTGTCAGGTGAAGCCTCTGCATATTCATTTCCTTTCTGCTACTGAGCCCACAGACCAGAAGACGCAGCTAATCAGTGTAGAAGGGAACGAACAAGAAAGAGGAGGCTGGGTGGGTTTTCCCTGCAGCCCAGTCCCACAGACCATGGAGCTACCAAACAAGTATCATCACTTTGAGTGACCTAAGATTTCTTTTTTTTTAATTGTGCAAGTTTTAGGCTCACATGAGTAAATCCCTTGCTGAGCACATTTTAAAAAAGGCAACAGGAAAGAAAAATAAAGTTACATTTGTGTTATATCAAAAAAATAGTTACTTATCTTTTTATTATTGACTTATAAGAATTCGTTATTTAACCTGGATACAAGTCCCTTATCAAATATATGATTTGCAAATATTTTCTCCCATTCTCTGCATTGTCTTTCACTGTTTTGATAATATCTTTTGAAGTACAAGTTTAATAAATTTTGATGAGGCCCAGTTTACTTATTGCTTTTTGTTCATTTGTTTATAGCCTGTTTTGGTGTCATACATAAGAATCCACTGCCAAATCCAAGGAGATAATGATTTTGTCCTATGTTTTCTTTCTTTTTTTTTTTAGGTTTTATTTATTTATTTTTTAGACAGAGGGGAAGGGAGGGAGGAAGGGAAAGAGAGAAACATCAATGTGTGGTTGCATCTCACATGCTCCCTACTGGGGACCCAGCCTGCAACTCAGGCACATGCCCTGACTGGGAATAGAACCGGCAACCCTTTCCTTTGCAGGCCAGCACTCAATCCACTGAGCCACACCAGCCAGGGCCCTATGTTTTCTTTTAAGAGTTTAGTGCCCCAGCCTCCTCTTTCTTGTTCGTTCCCTTCTACACTGATTTTAGCTCTTACATTTAAGTGTTTGATCCATTTTGAGTTAATTTTTGTATGACGAATGTGAGGAATATACACATTTTTGTATGTGAAGAGAGTGTCCAACTTCATTCTTTTATATGTGGCTATCCAGTTGTGCCAGTACCATTTGGTGAAATGTTTATTCTTTCCTCATTTCACCCTTGATTTTGGCACCTGTCTTGGCATTCCTGTTGAGAATCAGTTCACCATAGACACACGGGTTTGTTTGTGGACTCTCAGTTCTATCTCACTGATCTATATGTCTTCTTGCCAGTGCTCCTCTGTCTTGATTACTGTTGCTTTTTAGTAAGTTTTGAAACAGAGAAGTGTGATTCTTCCAACTTTGTCCTTCAAATATTTTCAAGATTGTTTGGCCTATTTTTGGGTCCCTTCGATTTCCATATGAATTTTAGGATCAGACTGTCAAATTTCTGCCAAAAAAAAATGGCAGCTAGGATTCTGAGAAAGGTCGTGGTAAATTTGCAGAGCAATTTCTGAGATTATTGCCATCAAAACAATGTTAAATCTTCCTGTCCATGAGCATAGGATGTCTTTCCTTTTGTCTAATTATTTTTAATGTGCTAGAGGAATAATAACATGCAGATACATCACCAGGAAAACAGAAATGATATTCCTTGGTTATGGGATAATGGGTGATTTTTATTTCATTTTTATATGTTTCTGTAGTTTCCCAAATTTTCAACAAAAATATCTCTTAAATAACCAGAAAGAAGTTATTTTTAAAATAAATATTTGTTAATAAAAGTACACTAACATTTTAATTATTTTATAAATATGAAATATGCTTAGAAATGAAAATTCTTAAAAGATTTTTCAATATGCATGAATAGCCATTCTTTAGTTTGATTATTTATTCATCAGAATTGACCGGTTTATTGCTAACTGGCAAAAATTGTGCTGGATCCTGAGTGTACTGTTTTAACAAAACAGACACAAGTCCTGCCTTCATGAAGGCTACATCTAGTGGAAGGAAGACAGTTAACAGGCAAACAAGTAGTAAATAGAAATGCAATTACAAGTTGTAAAAGGTGCTTTGGAAGAAAGCCACTGGTACTCTAATGGAGAATAATGGTGGGGTAGAGTGAACCCACTTTGAAAGAATCATCAGGAAAGCTCTCTCTAAAGACACCAACATTTGAGCCGAGGCTTGGGAACTACATAGATATAAACATGTGTTGGTTTTAAGTATTTGTCAAAATATTCAAGACAATTTCTTAAACTGAGGGGTAAAGACAAGAAGCCTTAGAAATACCAGACAGAAATTAGTTGTAGCAAATAGAGTAACCCCACCATGTCCTATAACATCATAAATAGGGTCCGAAAATTCAATACCATAAAATGTTAAGTCCCTGTACAGCTAATGAAATGCACAGAAGAGCCTGTTGTGGTTCTACTATGCAGCCCAAATCCTGTCGTATCCAAGCTGCAGTTCGACTTCTCCTGATAGTAGTTGTCTCCTCCAGCTTAAATATCCATGAGGATGATTCTAGGTCCCTTTGGCAGGCTGGGAGTCCCTTAGCAGAAGCAGCTATTCCAGGAGTTTCCAGTTAGCAGTTGCCTTTTTTGTCAGTCTGATGGAGAAGGTTGGGCCCAAAGAATACCGAATATTCAAAGTCCTACTTTTACTTGCCTCTTCCCAACATGGCGCACTTTGACATTTTCCCTCCTGCGCCCAGTCTATCTTTCCCTTATCCTTTCTCCAAACGTAGGATCTCTAGGCCACTCCTGCTTGAGAATGAGGGCTAGACAAAGGACCAGAGCCAGCTGAATGTGGGTTATTTATTATAGTATATGTTTTGGTTGTTATTTGCTTGCCCAATATCCATTCCCTGCTCTTAGTAGCAGAACTCCAGTGTTGTTTAGGAGGTCATATGACCAACTGAACTACATGCTTCCTTGAACTCTGTTGCAAGAAGGCATGGTAAGGTGATATAGTTTGACCAATAAGATGTCAATTAAGGGATTTGAGAAAATTCTGTTTAATGATATAGGCAATACTCATTTCAGTTTCCTTTTATACATTTCTCCACAGAACTTGGCAATGAGGCTGGAAATTAAAGCAATCATTTGAAGACTTGGAGGTAACCATGAGGATGAATGCTTTATGTGAACACTGGCAATGCATTAAGATAAAAGAAAGCTGGGAATTGACACCATGGTGGAAGGGCCATCCCAACCTGGATGACCACCCCAGACTTCTAGATGAGGAAGTCAACCCTCTTTGACTGTGGTGGGGCTTCTGTCGTACACACCCAACTGAAATCCCAACAGGACAGCTGTGCACCATGAACATAAAGATGAACATCTTTCAAAGAACCCAAGGTGTTTAAGGTTTTAATGTGGAAAGTGCAACTCTCAGGTTTAATAAAAGAGAAAATTCATAGCATTGCACACCTTATCACCCACTCTAGAGTGGTCATGAAAGGTCATTCAACAGGGATAGCACAAAGAAGCAGCTTTACAGAGGGAGTCATCTAATGCCACTTGTCTTCATTTACCCCATTCCCCAAGTCAAACTATCTATATTCCAGGTAAAGCATACATTCCAGGCAAAACTGTGCTTGCTGTGTAAACATACTTGAAGAGAAGTTCCTTGGTGCTCCCTTGCAATAAGTTTGCATCCTTGAAATCCTCCTACATGGGAATTCTGTTGCAGCACAACTTCCAAAGCAACTCTGCCAATAGTTAAAGTTTAGCGTTCATTATGTCATAAACCTTTCAACTTTGAAGCAGATATATTAAACCAATGTGGTTCAAGGAATGATACGGTTTTTCCCCCACCTTTGCTTCAATAGGTTTCTACTCTAAATCTCCTGTAGCACCAACACCTTATACACAACGCCTGACTCTCCAACACAAAGTCCTCAAATTATGCTCACAGAATTCATTATCCTTCAGGGTAGATGCAGCCACCATTCAAAATACGATAAGCATTTGCACAAGAAGTCTAGATCAGATAAAGCAACATATTAATAGGCCAGATTAGAGGAAGGGAAGGAGAGAATTCTACTAGTTTTCTATATGCACTCTTGTCCATGTGAATTACATTTTTTTGTATTCTAATGTGAAGAATGCAGATTGTTTTTATTATTGAAAATGAGACAAAGGCCTTTCAAGGAGGAACACCACCCTAACAAATCCAAACTATAGAAGATATATATATATATATATATTTTACCCCAGAACTAAAACTGGTAGAGACTTCTAGATAAAAATCTACGTGGGATCAACTAGACTTACATATATTTTTTTCATTTCAGAACAGAATTACTCCCTAAAGTTTCCTGATATCTTGCTGATGTTCCCAATGAAGCTTTAGAAAAGTAATAAAATTCAGCTAAGAATAATCATAATTCAGTCAAAAGTTCAAAGTAAATAATTGTTTTTCTAACTGTGAAATTCTTACATGTCAAATTACCTGTCTCAGAGATCCTTAAAAAAATTTTTGTGGAGGGGGCAATTCCCTAGTTTTTTCTTTAAGTAAACAAGGACAATCAGTAGGAGGCAACCCAGAATTTTCAAAGGTCTTTAGCATCACCAAGACAAAGATGTAATACACAAAAATGTAACATACAGGTGCAATACACAACTTAGGCTGCCTATTTCCTCTAAGGCAATTCAAATTTCAGCGACTAAGGTTTTCAGATCCTCGTTTTCAACCTTTCATAGAAGCGTTCCGTGAAATATTACGATTGCCTTCTTCACCATCAGTGCCTGATTGGTGATGAAAATCTGTACAGAAGTAATTATTTTGACAAGCCCTGAGGCTTGAGGCCGCAACACTGCCCCTGGAGGGGGATCCTGAAGCAAACACCGTGAGGGTTCTGAGTGGTGTTGCGCAGCCCCAAGACCCCTCTGCAGGCTCACCTGGTTAGCACAGAGGCGGGGTAGGAAGTATGGTCTGTATACCCGACAAGCCTCTAACTCCCCATTGTGCGCCTGAGCGCTTCGTTCCCCTCGGGCTAATAAGTTTAAATCAGTACTGGAGACAAACTACTTCTTTGGGCTCTGAAGTTTGGAATACAGAGACTCCGTGACACATGAAAGTTCTCCACAGCTTGTTTTCATGTCCAATTCTGTCACTGAGAGCGCAACCCCATCCTGGTCCGCCCCTGGGGCTGTCCACTGAGCAGCTGGGCTGATCGCAGCCCAGTGCCAAAGCATCTCGACACCCAGGAGCCCGAGGCTGCAGAGCAGCACCCCCTGACCTGGGACAAGCTGCCAGAACCCATTTCCCACAGGCAGGAGCGCTCCGAGACCCAGGGAGGGCTCACATCCTAGAGAGATGTCTCCCTACGCCCAGACAAAGACAGCGCTGGGAAAAGTTGGACCAGCTGGCAGCTCCACAAGGCGAGTAAAACGGCCCCTCGGCCTCTGTGACCCAGCCAGCGACGCGCTCTCAGAGTCGCAGCCAACTTTTCCCGTGAGCTTCTAAGCTACTTGCTGGAAGTTGGGGTGCGAGGGCAGAGGAGGGGTCAAGGGCAGCGCGGAGGGGCGGGTCTCGCCCCAGCCGCTTTCTCGTACCTCCCCGAGTACCTGCTAATGTATCCGTCCCCATCGCCGTCGCAAGTCTGGAAGAGGCGCCGCATCCGCTCCTCCTCCCCGGTGCTGGACGTGTCGCTGCTGCTGCTGCCCGCTCCGCCGCTGCTGCCACCACTGGCGCTCCCGGCCGCCGCCGCCATCATGCGCCCGCTGCCTGCGCCGGAGGAGGCGGCAGGAGGAATCCGTGAGGCTCCAAAGCTGCTCGCAGCTGCGAACCTGCTTGACAACGGAGCATGCCCAGTGGCCGCCGGGGCGCTCCCGGGGAGGGATTCCGCCTCTCCGGGTTTTGCCGGGGCTGAGAAGATGGGCGCTCTGCAATCGCGGGAGTAGGCACCTTAGGAGAGAGGGAGGAGAGGAAGGTGTGTTCAGGGAGTTAGGGAGACATGGGTGGCAACAGGAACTCGAGGGAAGGCAGAACACACAAGATGCGCCCGGGAAAGGTGTCAGCTCCGTGCATCCTGCCACGACTTGGGCCCCTGACACTTGGGAACGCTTTGGGCAGTGGGCCAAGTGTTCTCCCCTTAGAACGCTTCCGACAGCCTGCAGTCGTGAATTCCTTTTTCAGGAACAAAATAAACAGTCTTGTTTGCAAACTCTAAATGGTGCTCCTGGTCCCACTCTGCAAAATGAGCTGGGTTCTGCACCCATAATGCGACTTGGACTGGCTGGTCTTTTCAAGAAATCTGACTACCCCCTGCCCCCTCCCCCGCCCCGCTTTAGCCCGGGCTGGTCTTCCATTTCAAGTGGGAACAATCTATGTTCCTGTATGGCATTGTGCATGATTGACCCATTTCTGGAACCGGCTCACTCTCCTGACCTGGCATCAATAGAATTTGCCACAACAGCCTTAATAACATCAAGAGCGAACATAATAGATAGTCCCATTTTATCTGCACAACAGACCTAAAGGATGGCCCTATTATTGACATTATATCTTAGGAGGTATGGTTATCTTGGTTATAAAATAAGATAGTAAGTATACAGTGCACTTGGGACAAAGGTCTGTCACCTACTAAGAACTCAATAAATGTTAACTCTCATTACCCCCAATTTCTAGGTAAGAAAATGGAGGCACTGCTTTTCCCTTAAGGTTCCAGACTCAGTAAGTGTCCCTGCAGAGGCAAGCCCAGGCAGACTGTCTTAACTTCGAAGGAGCTCTTAAACATGAGTATCCTTCCAACACAGCAGAAAAGGTCCCACAATGAGCCAGTTGGTGGTTGTGAGTGACTCATTATTCTGTCCCAGACTTTCTGCCGGAGGTCTATGAAGTCCTGTGGTGGTTGGAAAACACACTGGCAGATTGTTTGGTGCACCTCTCATTAAGAGTTGGCACCTGTCGCCTCCCCTGGAAACTGAATGGGGCCTTTGTGACTGTCTTGTGAGGCCAGGTTAGAAAAGTCAGTGCAGATTCCACCTGACTCTCTCACTTGGGACACATACCCCTAAAGTCCAGAACTGCCTTGAAAGATGTTTGGCCACCCTGAACCTGCTGTGCTGGGGAGATGAGGCACAAAGCCAGGAAGATATACCCAAGGAGCCTGAGATGTTCGAGCTTTTCCAGCCCAGGAGCAAGATGAGTGAATGAATGAGTCTTCAGAGGGTGCTAGTGCTAGATGCTGCAACTGCATGAGAGACCCTGAGCAAAAACTGACCAGCTGAGCCCAACCAACCCCCAAAGATACGATGATAATAAAAGGATCATTATTGTTTTAAGCCAGTAAATTTTGAGGTGTTTTGTCATGCAGTAATTGAAACACATACATATGTCTTGGGACCGTGTGCTAGGTCAGAAAGGTTTTTCTGCCCTGTTGTCTCCTCTCTCCATCCCATCCACCCATTCCTGCTTTAGTTCTTTTTCATTCTGTAAGTTTCCAGTATTTTAGCACACATACAGGATGTCATCCTGGATAAACTTTGTCAATATATCCAATTTGCCTAATGGATGCTACCAGCAACACAAATATTCCTGTATATAGTAGAAGGACCAGTGCCCAAGTTCCTAAATATAAATAAATATTATAAACCTATATTTTTCTAATTTTTTCATAGAATAAAACTTTTATTATTGTCTGTCAATACAGCCAGACAGGTGTTGATATCCCTCAAATCCTCCTAGAGCATCAATGGTTTGTAGAGAGGAAAAAGGAAACAAAAGAAGCATTTTTAAAAACACAACATGTGTGGAAGGTCTGGAAACCCAAAGGATTTTCCAGGATTTGAGTAGATCTCTTCATAACCACACTCCATATAGAGAGAAAGTGGAGTGTAAACCTCAAACAATTATATCTCAAAACCAAGAATGTTTTTTCTCCTGAGAGGATATGTGCCTGATGGCTCTGGAGATTTGAATTTAAATCATCCTGAATTAAATCTGAACACACAAAAAAGTAGATTTTGACAAATTTCCTAAACAACATTTGCTCGTGGTTGGGTAACTCAGAAATGACTGAACAGATAGGTTCAAGCTTCCAGAAAAGAATTTGCTCCTGAGCTGATATGAAGCATGTGAAATTTCAGCTGGAAAGATTACTAGGAGAGGGAGAAATGTGTAATACATTGAAAATAGAGATGCCACATGAATATAAAGACGATAAATGGAAAGTAGGAGCTTGAAATGAGAACAATATCCATGGTCATAAATCGAATAGTACTGGTTATACCATACTTACAAAGGTTTTCCATGCAGATCTGAGATTAGCATATAGTTAAACGTTGTTGTCCTTATCCCCTTTTTGCTTCTTCTCATATTCCTCTTGGACATAACAACACTTCATATTTATGTCATCCATTTCAAAACACACTATACATTACCAGTTAAAACAAAACAATCACAGCATTGTGCAAACTTGATTATCTGATGTTTGCCGCTCCAAATTGTGTTGACCAGAACTAGGACCACGCGCTGGAATTGGAGTTAGGATACCTCTGTCTGCTTCTCTCTCTCTCTCCGGTGTTTTTATGAGTTCAGTTAAGTTCCCATATCCCTCAAGAAGCCTTTCTTCACCTACCCAGGTCACACCAATGTTCCAGAGCTCTCAGCTTAAAGCACACATTTTGAGAGCAGAATCATATAATTTGATAGTAATTTGCCATTCTCCACTTTATTTATCCTAAGATACTCTTCATTTATCATTAAATGAGTTTATTTCTCTGAGAGAAAACAGTAAGGTAGAGTTGAGTAAGTTCAACTAACTTCTACTGAGCCATTATTGCAAATCAGTAAATGCTGCTTTAAATGTTTAAATACTTTTACCTTACTTAATACTATCCAGTGGAAGGTATTTATCTTTCCTATTTATGGGATGGGGTGGCAAGAGAGGGAAACTAAATCTGCAAAGTTTAGAGTAATGCACCAAGTAAAGAGCAGGAACTAACCTCCTATCAACCTGTTGGGCCCATTTTCTTCACATTTACTTCATGTCGTCTCACCTGGGCCAGTGCTATTCATATTAGGCATCGTACTTTTTGAGAAATACTGAACAGGGATAATGATGATAAACTTTATCTTTATATGTTTGTTACTTATAGATTTATAATCATAAGAAGTCATCATGGGCTTTTATAATCTGCCCTAGGTTGGGTTCCCAGGGACGCAGACTCTAAGACAGAGTTTCATTTGCAGGGTGCTCCTGGGGAATATTCTTAGGTGCTCAACATGTTGGGGAAGGAGGTGAAGGTGGCAGGATAGGACAGAAGTCCTGCTGTGACACAGGCCCCAGAGCACACTTGTCTGACCCATGTCACAATAGCTCTGGAGTTAAAATGCCCTGTAATAGTTCCCTATTACTGTTGGGACAAATTATCACAAACTTAGTAGATTAAAATAACCCACATGTATTTCTTATAGTTCCAGATGTCAGAAATCAGAAATGAGCCTCACTAAGCTAAAATCAATGTTTTCATCAAGACTGTGTTCTTTCTGGAGGGACTAGTAGAGAATTCATTTGCTTGCCTTTTCCAGCTTCTAGAAATTGTCTGCATTCCTTGACTCTTGGCTTCTTCCTCTATCTTCAAAGCCAACTGAATAGCATTTTCATATCTCTCTGACTTCATGCCTTCATCTGCCTCCCTTTCACTTTAAAGGAGCCCCATGATTCTACTGAGCTCACCTAGATAATCCAGGATAATCTCTTTATTTTCAGATCAGTTGATTAGCAAACATAATTCTGTGTGTTACCTTAATTCCCCCTTGCCATTTAACATAACATATTCAAAGGTCCCAGGGTTTATAATGTGGATATCTGTAGGTGGAGGCATTATCCTGCCACCACACAGTTCATCAGATTGTCCTGTAACAAAAAGAAATGGCTGAGCCTTTATACTTCTGCCTCAATCAGTCATTGGATGTAGAGTGATGTCCTTTTGGATCCACAACCTAGGAAGGTTGTGACCTTGGTAACTTGACTCTCTGTAGCAGAGTCAATTCCTGGTAGACTGGCGGCTGAAGGTCACCTTCTGCTGGCTTCCTTAGAGGCTGGGCAACAAGCCTTCTCTTGAAGGCAGAGCTGGGTGGCGCAACACCACGTTCATCACAGATCACTCCTTGAGACACTGGATTCACTTCTTATATGTTTGGAGAGCATCTCCTCCTGGATCCTGAAGGACCTCTCTTTCTGGGGTAATCTCAGAAGAGAAAAAGGATAATGCTTAGCACTACCACAGGTCCTAGGGTCCCAAATGCTATTCATTGTCTCCCTCCTCCACTAGGAAGTATAGGCACCCCTTGCCCTTTGAGAGCTGGCCTAGGCTTCCTTAGTGGCACAACCCAGACCCACATCTTTGATTGCTGCACTTGTTCATTTACTGTTACAACTGGACAAATAAATCACCTGTGTGCTAAACATACTCCTTTTTGTCCCCATTATGTAACTGTAGGCCTGACTTTTCTTGATGATTAAGGTCAATTGCCACAGCCACGATAGAGACTCTTCTTTTTGCCTGCTGATATCTGTATCCCTTTGGTGGAAGATGTTTTCAATTGCACAAAAGGATTTCAAAACTTTTCAAGGTGAGACCTTTGGAGACAGTAGTCATAAATTTCCTCAATGGATCATGGTAGGTGGGGGGATCAAGTTAAGTTTGGTCACTTTTACTTCTGCTCCTTGTTTTCTAAATCCTGTAGTTCCCCTCCTGGGGATGCAGCACTATATGAAGTCTGTGATCCAAGGTGTATTCTGTGTCCTGGAGGATAGTTCACACCCTTATAAGGTATCACCTTCAAGCTGGCACTTCAGCTGTGCTTCCAGGCAACTTCTACTTCTTCCAGCAGCTTCTGGGGGGTGCAGTATGTGATATGACTAGTGGATCTGATGGTCATGAGCCCATTCCTGAACTTCAGGTGGTGTGGGTTACCTGATCTGACACAATCTTATGTGGGACCCCATGTCAATAGAGCAAACCCTCTGTAAGCCCTTGCATAGGAATACGGGCTGGTGCCCTGCAAGTAGGAAAGGCAAACTCATACCAGGAGCAATTGTCTAGTGTGAGCATGAATCACTGGCCCTTTCAGAGTAGAAGTGGCCCAGTGAGGTCAGCTGGCCATCAGAGGGTCAGTCAGGCTCCTCACCATATTAGGGACCCAGCATTAATCTCTGTTAGTGGCAGGTTGGACATTTGATAACAGTAGCAGCAATATCATCCTTGTTAAACGGGTGCCCATGATGTTGGGCCCATGTGTGGCCTCCATTTCTGGGGTGACTGATAACAGGGGCTTCCTGGCCTCGTCTGGCCAAGTCATTTTATCTGCTTGGTTGCTTAATGTCTCTTCCATGTGGATGATCTTTGGTGTAATTTAATATGTGATGGGAAGGTCTTCCCATTTTTCATTCACTACTCTATGTCCACTCACATTTCTCTACCCAGTCCTTCTTGTCTCCCTGTTCTTCCATTCTTCCTCTTTCCATGCTCCTGACCAACTGACTAAGCCATTTGCTACTACTTATGAGTCTATATATAGTCTAACTTTGGGCCATTTTACTCCATACAAAGTGGATGATCATTTGAAGCTCTGCCCATTCGGGGGATTTTCCCTTGCTACTGTTTTGGTTCTCAGGAAAGAATATCCAGAAACAGAATTTGTTGTGCAAGCTATCCATTAAAGAGTGTGCTGGAAAGGACTGTGGAAAAAAGAAAAAGAAAGCAAGACTGGGCAAAGGGGAAACACAGCTTGATACAGACGTGCTGGGAATCTCAGTTGACCTGATAGGGAGCCCTGGAGCCAAAATGAGCTTTCAGAGTTGTCCTCTGTTGGCCTGCCATAGATGGGCCTTATGTCTCCTCTTCAGTCAGTTACTGGGTATGGGCTGCTCTGAGAAGGTTGTGACTCTGTTCAAGGAGGGTTTCTTTTTTTATTTTTTGAGGCTGAGTCAATCCCTGAACAGGTTGACAGCTGAAGGCTGATGCTGAGAACATTCCCAGAAGCTGGAGCAACTTGTTTCTTGTAGGGGAATTGGGTAGTGCATCTTTGCGTCCACACACAGATAGCCTGAGCTCGAATCTTCTCTATGTTGATTACTTTCTGGGTAATCTTAGACAAATTACTTAATCTCTCTGAGTTTGGGTTTCCTCATCTATAAAATGGGATTTATAGAATTACCTGTTTCATAGGAATTTATAAAATTCTAGGATATAATTCCTATAAAGCACATTATTTGGATCACAAAGAAGAGCCTCATGAAACTTCACTATTATGATTTTTTAAAATAAAGCTGGATCAGTTTGTACATCAGGGCATTTCTGGGACCTTTATTGTTGGATATTTGATATCATCAGACCTTCTCTTTTAAAATGTTTTCTATTTTCCTTTCTGTGTTCAGATAGAGGAAGTTGTCTACACATTAGTTAGATTCAGCCCTCTAGAGAAAGGGCCTGTAGTTTCTTTGCATACACAGCACCTCTTATACAAAAGGCTTTCATTTCTTCTTGTAACTGATGGACATGGAATCACAACACGAAACACTGGGGCATGACTGTGTGCATCGCTGGGTGTGTGCATGGCTGGGTGTGTGCATGGTTATGCATCATCATCATCACTCTCTTGTTACCATAGATGATGGCTGGCTCTCCAATTACCTCCACCACAGCTATGGTGGGTTTGGTGGGCTCCGAAGAGGAGCCTTCCATCTGGCAGGGGCTCGATGCTGGTTGACTATAAATAATCCCTCACTAAACACCATCATTTTTAAGGAGTATAGGTATCCTGGATTTAAGCAGAGCAACCAATTTTGTGAAGAATCAAACTAGCCCCCAGTGAAGGAAATGGTGAGGCCAAGGGCCCCTAAGAGGAGTTCCAACTCAACATTTTAGGCAATGTCCTTAGGGCAGTGGTTTTCAAACTACAGGTGACAATCCATCAATGGGTTGCAAAATTATTTTATTGTAGGTGACCAGCTTTTTTAAAAATGAACTTGAGAAATATAAAATAAATATATCTGAATGTATTTAACTTAGTAGTCTTACACATTGTTTCAGAAAACTTTTTCATTTGTGCATGTATTTTTTTTTCAGGAATATAATGTAATTTTTAAAAAGTATGTATCTGGCTGAAATACACTGCCTTGGGGGAAGATAATTTATAGCAAGGACAATTATCTTCTTACTCAGCCTGGAAGTCCGTCCTCCCTCCCTCCCTCCCTTTCTTCTTATCCTCTTAGTTTAATTTGGGGTGATCAGGGAAAACTGTTTTTTATTTCCCTTTCTCCTATGACCCTTCTCAGTACCAGATGGTGCCTGGGTTGGGCCAAGAAGACTTGACTGCTCCATTTCTTTGTCCTGTCAGGCAAAGCAGTCAAGAGCAAGCCAGGCTGCTGGGTTCTGGGAAGGGGTTGGAGCTAACTTCTTATTTGAGATGAGTGGAACCAATGAAGAAATTACTGGAAATCTCATTTGGATCCTCAAATCTAAATTGCTAGGCAGAACTCCGAAGCCAGTGTGCAGAGGCAAACAGTGTCAGAAACAAAGTAGGGGAGGAAGGGTTGGTCCTGCAGTGTTGAAATGGGAGGAGGGGAGAATAAAGGGGAAAGTTCCCAAAGTGAGAAATATCTGCAACAATGCTTCATGATTTGAAAATGTGTAAGCTATTTCTTTATATACCAGCTTACCAATTTTAAGTGTATTCAAAAAGAGATAGTAAGGGTGTGAATTACATGGGTGTATCTATTTCCAAATTATTTAGCTAAAAACTGTACATGTATATATATCTCCTACAGTTTTTTAGTATATAAAATATATGTACTTATACAAAATGTATGTATATATGTGTGTGTATAAAATTAAAAAAAATGATGGCCCCCTTCCACCATGTGAGAATGCAGTGAGAAGGCACAACCTCTGAACCAGGAAGAGGGCCCTCCCCAGAGAAAGAGAGAAAAAGATCATGCTAGTGCCTGGTTTTTGGACTGCCAGCCTCCAGAAGGGTGAGGAGTAAATTTCTGTTGCTTTTTAAAAACATAATAATTGAGTAAGAAAGGAATGTGTGTGAAGGTACAGATGGATGAGCAATGGCAGATCATTGAGGCTGGGTGATGGGTACATAAGGGTTCATCATACTGTTCTGTTTACTTTGTATTTGAAAATTTCTACAATATTGAAAAATGCCTTCAACAATCTTCTTTGTTATTAATCCACCCAAGGTCTGATACTACCTTTTCCTCCATAACCTCAAACTGAGATGGAAGCAATGAATGACTTACATGGTGTCTGCATTCTTGGTTGTTTCCAACAGCCGAGTCCTGAAGCTGAGATAGAGGAAGTTATCCAGGAGAGGCATATCTCCCATAGTTACACAGGACACTCAATCAGAAGGGATCTAAGAGAGATGGTAGATGGTGGATGTGTGTCTAAAATATTTATTAAATCCAGTATTTACCCACTGATTCCACAGATTTCTCTAGGCAATCTGTCAGTACTTTCTAGAAGCCTGTGAAGGTACAATAATAAGAGGCTTGTCCTTCTTCTTTCAGTTTTGCATTGATAATTAAGGAGGCAATAAGACCTGTACTTACACGGAAGATGCCTGATGTTGTAAATTACCAATAGAGAAGTTAGGATGGCAACACCCGGCAATTCAACATGTGTGGTTTGCTTTCACAGGAAGCCACAGACTAATCTTTGAGGCCTAACCCAGCTTGAAACCTGTAGAATTGCTTGCTCAGGGCTAAGAATTTAAAGGCTTGCTGGTGAGGAAGTGGCTCCCCGTCATCCACCTCCTCATTAACAAGTCCAGAGTGAGAGTGTGCAGCCAGAGGCCGAGCTGGATGTCTAATGGTGTGAAGTGGAACTGGAGCATTGATATTAACACTGTATGGTAGAAAGATATTCTATCCTTGTCTTCAAGAAACTATATGGTATTGGACAAGCCACCTGACTGAGCTAGCTATACTTTCGTTTTGTTGTCTGTAAAATGACCTGGTTGAATTCCAAAGATTCCTTTCCTTTCTAAAATCCCATGATTTATTTGCCATAGTTGAAGTTTCACTCACCCATTACGTGGGCTAATTATCAATAAGGCGGGATTTTTCTCTGCTCATGCATTACCAAATTCTCCACAGGAGTCAGTCTCACAAGCAGAGAGAATGGTAACTATTTCTCTGCAGTCACTTACACCATGGGATGGAATCCCATTTGCTAACTTCTCACTAGCTATAGATAGCATTTCCTGAAATTACACTAGAAGAGATTTGTTTCTTTGCATTTGGGAGTTTCTTTGAGGCTCTCTTATTAAAATGAAATATCCCTGGATGGCTATTCGGTACTTAGCACTGATTTCAAACTTTATGGAAATAGTCCATTAGATAGGTCTTGTGGGCAGAAGGAAGGGAAGGGCTGAAGAAGAGTACAAAGGCACTTATGTCAATCCAGTGCACTTTCTTGGGCTCTACTGCCCTAAGTGATGGACCACGAGTTTCAACATGTAACTCTGAAGTCCCTTACATCTCTGTTATGAACTGAACGCTTGTATCCCCACCTCCAAATTTACATGCCAAAGCCCTCACCCTCAATGTAATGGTATTTGGAGATGGGACCTATGGGAAGTAATTAGGGTTAATGAGGCAATGAGGGGGGTCCTCATAATGGGATTAGTGCTCTCTAAGAGGAGACAGGAAAGAAAGAGCTTGCTCCGTTTCTCTCTATATTCATATACCTGGAAAAGTCCCTGTGAGCACACAGCAAGAAGGTAGCTACCTGTAGCCTGAAAGAGAGCTCTCACCAGCCAGATCCTGCTGGATGTTGATGATGGGCTTTCATTTTCCAGCACTGTGAGAAAGTTTCTTGTTTGAGCCATCCAGTCTGTGGTGTTTGGCCATGGCAGCTCCAGCTGACTAGTACAATTTTTAAAAATCCCTCTTGGTATTAACCAAGAGACAATTTGCCAAAGTAGACATGAAAGAAATGTCCCTAAAACATCTGACAAAAGATTATTCTTAAAACCTATTCCTCTTCCAGAGAACACCAGGCTGGTCTTTCTTCTAGTGTCTTTGCTCAAGTTGAATACATTTGGGTAAAGTTCATTACTTTCAGATAATGCATCTCATCAAGGTGATTGTATTTAAAAAAAAAAAAAACCCAAACAAACCACTTCTCTCTTAACCTGTTCCACATGTGAAGTAGGTTTGCTAACTTGGTATGTGTTAGAGCTGAAAAGACTATAAAGGATTTTTTAAAAATTGTCAAATTTTCAAACATGCTGTAAAGAGACTGGTACAAAGAAAACCCATATATTCATCACTCAGACTCAGTGATTACCAGGATTTTGCTTGGGAAGATTTTAAAGAAAAATTTCAGCAATAGACAAAGTGTTATATTTACAAAGTACTAAGTATGCCTTGGGGAAAGTAAACTCACTATTTTATGGGTTGTAAATAAACTATCAAGCTATTAAAAAATCTATCCAATCCTTCTTCAACTACATGTAAAGGTAAATTTGGCCTAAGCTTTAAAAACTGAATTCTTTAATAAAGTGAACACATGAAATATTGAGTGATAAACCTTTTGCTTTCAGTAGGTTTTTGATGTTTTCTTCTTTTCGCAGAAGCCCAAGACGGGGTTCCCAGGAGAGGGCTCCACCGATAGACAGATTCTCCCTCTTCATATCCAAATTCTTTGTAACAGTTTCCTGAGGGAGAAACCTAGGGGCATTTATTCTCCCAACCCTCCTGCATCCTGTCATAGATTCTCATCTGATTCTTTTTATCATCACTGTTAAATCCTTAAAGTGTCACCATTTCTACACTTGATTTTTAGAGCTTACTCTTGACTGAATTCAAACAGCATTGTTTCCTTACAATTCTGCAAGGACCTATGCCAGCTGACATATTTATATTGCCCCTATCTTTAAAACCATGTAGTGGTTCTACTTCCCAGTTAAGAAAATTTCTTCTTCTACTAGATCATAGACTAGACTTACCTGGGTTATCTCAGGTCACTGCTTTCTTCCTTGCTTCCTTCAACTTGCCTCTCCATGTCCCCAGTGAGTGGTCTTCAGGGCTGTGACATGGAACTTTCTCTTCTACACCAGCCCTTTGCTTAGAAAGTTCTTTCCTGTAAATTCTTTACCAAACCTCTTTTCCCCTTTTTTGTGTTTCTTTAAAGTTACGTCTACAAAAACAAAACAAAACAAACAAACAAAAAACAAACAAACAAAAACGCTGGCCAAGACTGCCTGGAAGAGATGAATTTCTTCTCCTCAGTCATGCCCAGCCTGATAACCAGGGCTCAGTAAGTTGCACAATGCATTTGTTAACGTATTATGGGGCCTGAGATTTAGTGTTTGAGAGAAGGGTTAAGTGGTTCCAGATGTTTTTGAGGCACATCCTGTAAAAATACTCTATTAAAAATTAAACTCTAAGACTTAAGAGTCCATGTCTATTTACATTCTTCTTTATTAGTGCTGAATATATTAGAGTTTGATGTTTTGGGTAATGAATGGGATATTCTGTGATAACATAAGAGTGGGTTAAGAAAAAGACTATGAACTAGTTCATAGCATCTCCAGGAGTCTATTTTTTTTGATTTTAAAATATAAGCACTGTCCCAACGAACCCAATTGCTGGCATCTCAACCATTAGTATGATTTCTGCTGTTATTCAGTAGTTCACAGTTGTATGTTAAAATCAATGACATTCCTGACATAGGACCTAAAGCAAAAAAGATAGCTTTGTAGTACCACCTAGTGGCTAACCCTTTAACACACATTTTAAACGGATTACTATGTAGATAAGTAAGTAGAGACATATATAAAAAGTATTAGCAAAATATGCATTTTGATGTATATATAATCATATATGCAACAAATATATGAGCACGTGGAAATTCTCATAATCTTCCTTGACCTGCTAAATTAAAGAATCCCACTTTCCTAATTCCATCATCTCACAGAGTACTTACACTATCATGTGATCAATTACTAGTTTATCGTCTATCACTTCAATTTAGAGTTTCCAGATAAAATATAGATACTCGGTTAAATTTGTATTTTAGGTAATGAATAATTTTTTACTATGTGTTTTCAAATATTGCATGTGACATTCACAGGCTAAAATTTTTTTTGGTATCTGAAATAAAAAAAAAAGGCCTTTTTTTTTGCTAAACCTGGCAACTCTACTACCCCCGCTGAATGAGTATCTTGGATGTAGATACTCATTCAGATGCTTGTCCGGCACATAGTAGAAGCCTACCCCTAATTACCGAATGAATGAACGAAGAAAGGATTCGACCCAATAATGGGTGCCTGAGTAAGGCCATGAGTAAGAGCCCCTCGGAGCTGAGGGTGGATGGGACAGGAGATGACCCGGAGGATCTGTTTGGTTGGGAACATTAGAGTAAGATGCCGCAACCAGGAGGCGAGGGGCGGCCGGCGCGCTGAGGTCACGGGCGCCGGCAGCTCTGGTGACGTCATCACGCTTGCTGTCTCCGCCGAGCCAGGGTTTTAGTGGCGCCGGTGCCGACTCAGTTTGTTGTGGTGACTGATTGTGGCTTTCTGGTGACTTCGGCCCAGGGCGCCGTGTGTGGAGCCGTCAAGTCCCGGGGGTGGCCCCGGAAGTCCGCTGTCCTCTGCTTGGCCGTCAGTCCGCAGGCCTGGCTGCTTCTCGGCGGGGTGACCATCTCCTCAGGGCCATGTCCAGGCCTAGCAGCGTCTCCCCGCGGCCGCCGGCTCCGGGCGGCGGCTGCGGTGGCGGCGGCGGCGGCCCGGCTCCCTGTGGCCCTGGGGGCGGTGCCCGGGCCAAGGGGCTAAAGGACGTGCGTATAGACGAGGAGGTGAAGATCGCAGTCAATATCGCTCTGGAGCGCTTCCGATATGGGGACCAGAAAGGTGAGGCTCCTGACACGGACCCGCCGGCTGCCCCGCGTCCCCACACCCGCAGCCCCGTGCAGAGGCGCTGCCTCCGACGAGGGAGGGGCGACCCGGGCCGCACTTGGCCCGCGGGAGGGAGGTGCGGAGCCTCGCGGCGACCTGCGGATGCGTGGGGCTGCAGGCGGCGTTTGCGAGGGATCAGGTGGAAAAGTAAGGCTGCGCTCTGGCCGGAGGCGTTTCTTTTTCCCCAGGGAGGGGCTCTCTGGAGGCTTTGGGCGGCTCAGCCTCAGTGTTTAAGTATTGATAAGCCTCTACTTTTTTTTTTTTTTTTTAAGAAAGTTGTGGTAGCCTTATGTTAGTCACATTTAAGCTCCAGAAGAAGAGCGGAAGGAAATTAGACAACTAGATGCACTGTCAGTGTGTAGTGCCTTAAATACTAGAACCTTAACAATTAAAAAAACTAACCTTGTTTTGGCATTTGAAAGGTCTTGCCTGTGTGCTAAGGTTAGAGAGCTACTCGTCTTGGGTCACACAGTGCAGACCCGGGCTCGTTCCTATTTGCTGGCCTTAAGTCGGGGCCCTAACTCTGGAAGCTTACAGCCCCAAAGTGGGAATGCGCGGGACGGAGTGATTCTGAACTTACTCCGAACAAAGGTGCAGCCTCAGCCTTGAGTAACAGCAAATCCAGTTTGAGCTAGTGAGGTAGGAAGTCTCTGCCGTCGTGAAGGCAAAGACCGTGGAGCTGGACGTTGTGCATTCATAACGCTAGCGCACACCTCCCCATGGAAGGAAATAAACGTTGTGTTCGTTAAGCAAGTAAGGACTATGTTAAAACAGTGAAATATGTTCATCAGTTATCGTACCAACTCAAGATTCAAAGTAAGTAGAATCTCTGGTGGACCATTAGATTCCTTTACACTTAGATTCAATTTTTTAAATATCATAACTTAGATTTAACTTTTATTAATGCCATTAATATAACTATAATATCACAATTTTATTAATATAACAATATATCAGCTTTAATTTTTATTTATATCATAATTTTATTAACACCAATACTAGATACTCAGTAGTTATTGAATATCTACTTTTCACATAAAATATAATAAATTTGTATGCTTAAGGTTTTTTATATTTTATATGTATGTATGCATATTGAAGCACCTTGAAAGAAAATAGCCTGTCCCCAAATGGTACTTTGTGTATTTTTTTTCCTTGTAGAAATGGAATTTCCTTCTTCTTTGACCAGTACTGAACGAGCCTTTATTCATCGATTGAGTCAGTCTCTTGGTTTGGTCTCTAAAAGTAAAGGGTAAGCTGATAGCTTTTCTTATTTAAAGAAAATTATTTACCAAAATTAGAGAAATGTTTCCGACTACACTTACATTGTTATTACTATTTTAGATTTACATCCTTAATTATATAGTGTGTAGATAAACAGATTCATGTCTGTACCGAACTCGCTCTTTCCTTTTCCACCTGTGGTCCCCATTCTTTTTTTTTGTTGCTGTTGTTTTCTCTAGGGACAAAAAAAAAAAAAAAAAAAAAGGTAAACTTTAAGAGGTAAGAAAAAATAGTTTAAAAATTGAAGTTGCTTGAGAAAAGTATTTTCATATTTCATTGAAACTAAATCTATTTTTTTCTAAAGAATGGGTGAACAAAAGATATTAAGAATAATTATTTACAGAACTTCTCTCTCTTAATGTTACTGTACTGTAATGGTGAGTACTAGAACACACATTGATTGTTTTCTTTCCTACCAACTCCGAAATCTGATGATTAGAACCAATTAAGTAAAATGAAATAGAAAACAATACATAGTTTTTTTGATAGTCACTCATCAATATTGGGGAAAGGTCATTTTTAGCCATACAAATTGAAGAAGTCTAAAATTCTGTGGAACTGTTTCATTTTGAGGTTAACATATAGCAGGGTTTCTCAGTATTGGAGCTATTTTTATTTGGACTGGATAATTCTTTTTTTTGGAGGGCTGTTTTCTGCACTGTAAGATGTTTAAGCCTTTACCCCTATAGATAGCAGTAACACCTCCATCCCCAGTTGTGACAACCAAAAATGGTTCTCTGGTCATTACCAGAATGTTACCTGGGGAACAAAATTGCCCCTGGTTAAGAATCATTGAGAGGGAGGAAAAAAGATAACATTTCAGCTTACTAGTTTTTAGATTAAGAGGAGGAAAACAATACTTTATTAAGTAAATATATTAATCAATAAATAGTAGGAGGGTTCTAAAGTGAAATTAGCTTAGGTAGGTATGTCTTGCATATGAATGGCCACCGTAGTGATACATTACTGACGGGGGATTTAGTTCAGGTGAACGTGCATTTTGAACATCACTGAGCCAGTGCTAGAACAGTGGCTAGGTTCCTGAGCACCCCCATACTATAGTCCTGTGAATAGGTGAAGTACTGCACTTGGAAATAAAGTACAGGGGAATAATTTTTTATCCAAAAACACCTGGATCAAATAGGTGTTGAGATCAGATTTTTCTGATTTTAGAAAGGTGTTAGGGTATATTTGCAATATATAACATAATGCCTCTAATAAGGTATAGGCATCACCTTTAATCACATTAATATTTCTACTGGAAAATATGTGAATATTCACACTAAGACAAATAAAGCCTAGAAATAGCTGTGTCAATTTAATCAGGCTTTGCTGCCAGTTGCAGTTGCTGCAGACTTATAAGAAATTTTTCAGAGCTGTTTGGATTTCAGAGTTGCAGATAAGAGGTTGTGAGCCTGCACTAGAAAACTTCTGTTATAAATGCACAATTCTGCAGCTGTAACCACAGTCTATGGTTAAATGAGTTTTGAATTCTGAAGAATTAACTTAGAAATGACAATTAGAAATTACTCTAAGAAAAACAGTCTATTAGAATACCTCTTCTTCTGTTCAATAGTATGATCGTTTAAGGGATGGTCCAGAATGGAGAAATATCTGGGGAAGGCTCGAGCAAGAAAAGTTACCAGGACAAAAAAAGGGATAAAGAAACACTGCAGATACAGAGAGTGAGGAGAAAGGAAAAGAGATGCTAAGGGAAGCAAGGCACTCTTCCTATTTACCCAGTCCCTAATACCAATATTTATTGCTCCACAATACCTCTCACGACATTTTCTAGCTTTTTCTCCTTCCCTTTTTAACTTAGCAAATGTAGTACGAAGTTTATCTAGTGGTCCTTGTGATTTTCAAATGCTTTTTCTTCTTTTCACATTTATAACGACCTACATCAGTTTAAATATACTACTTAAATCTTCTATTTTAATTTATATGAGAATTTGTACCTGACATATTTCATGGATTACATGAAAGTAAACATATTACATTAGGTAAAGATTTTTTTCAACCTCCTAGTATTAATTTCATTAATTTAGGGAGATAGTTTTTCTGTTTTTTAAATTTTGTGCCTGGTATTAGTGTTCCTTCATACATATTTGTGAGAGAACCTGGTGGAGAGGAAAGGTCAGGAAACCTTGATTCCTATTCTCTCACTGCCTCATTCTCTAGCTTTGGTCAAGTCCCTTAAACTGTAAAGGCCCATTTTCTTAAATGTAACATATAAAGGAGTTAATTTCTTTGTTTTAGTTAAGATTCTATGATTCTGTGATTATTTTGAGCTGCTTCTAAGGTTTTAAAAATAGATTCTAGGCTTACTGTGTGAAAATTTATAATTTTTTTCTCATCACTTTTTTTTTTATTCCCCTTTTTTAAAAAAATGAAGCCATGTGTTTTGGATTTTGTTTTTTATCTCTTCTGAAAGGGTAAATTTACTTTGCAGTTGATTATTTTTTATACTTGCTCATCTTTTGGCGAAAATGCTATTTTTGGAATAACACCTGCATTTTGTATGTGCTTTTTAGTATATCCTAAAGATTTTTTTGGGATTATAGTCAGTTTTTCCCATAACAAAAATGTCACCTCAATTTTTCTTGGTTTTAAAAGCATACTTTTCTGAACAAAACACAATTTCTTTCTTATTTTTCTTAGTCCAAGTTAGAAAAAATAAAATTTACAAAATGAACTTTGTTAAAAACTTGTGGAAAGATAAAATAGAAACTATATGAAAGTAAGTTTTCCAAGTATAGGTTTCTTAACCTGTGATTGCTGACGTCACTGCTTAATAGGCATCCAAGTGCTCTACTCCCCCTGACCAGGAGGCTCCACCCTACATAAAAGTCCTCCTTTTCAGACTTGGGTTATTTACTGCCTTCCTTGCCTTTTGCCAGGGAAGGTTGCATGCTGCGCTTCTCTATTTTCCCTTAGCTAAAATAGGAAAAATGGGTTAAGAGTGATGAACTCTTCAGTGAATTTTTAGACATTCCTAGAAAGGAAAAGCTTCTGGTACACGATAATAATAGTAACATCAGATAACATTTATTATGGGTTCTTATGTAACAGGCATGTACTAGGTGTTTTAAGTAGATTATCATTTAATCCTCACAATAACGTTACATGGTAAGCTTTATTATTAACATCTGGTATCTGTATAACAGATGGAGCAATTCAAGCTTGGAGAGGTTAATTTTCCCAGGATCACACAGCTAGCGCAATTGGCAGAGCCAGGATTTGAACACAGTTAATGTTTAATTAATTTTTTATGTTCACAGTGAGTTCATAGCAATGTCCTGGGAGCTGTGAGTAGTCACAGAAAGAACAAATTTACTACAAATATAGTGTCCAGGACGTGAAAGCAACTGTGTTTAGTGACAAAGTTAACTGGTTGGTTTATTAATTTCTAGGTATTCATAAAAAAGTACAAATTAGTATGATATAAGCTTTAATAAATTTGCAATTTTATATTACAGTATTGGGGAGAAAATGGTTTGGAGTTAGATCTTTTTTTATCTATTTAACAGAAGTATAAATTAAGGAGATATGAAATTAAGCATCTACTAGGCATCAAACTCATGTGTTATTTTTTTAAAAACATTAGCTCCTTGGTGGCTGTGAACTTTTTAAGTAGTCATTTTAGATTTTGGCTCCTTAGCTGATCTTTTAAACTGTTTACAGATTTGGAAAGTGAGGAATAGTGATTCCTGTGGTTGTATTTGAGTATCTTAAATATTCAGTAACATGCTGTGTAAATCGGTAAACATTAATATTTAAATGGCATCAAATTTGATTAGTTAGGGCAGATCATTTTTTCTTTCATAGGAAGAAGACATGTATTGATTACTTTTACCTTTTAAAGTTAGAGGTTAATGATGTTCTTATCTATAATTTTCATACATTTTTTCTTTTTAAAAATTACATATGGGGCTTGCATATTATTATTTTTAAAAGTTTAGATGAAGTTCAGTTATCTAGCATCTTTTCCACATCTTGCAGCTAGTTTCTAGTTAATTTTGGTTTGTAAAGGAGACTCTTATGGTTTTCATCAAAGCATGGTGTCAGTTACTTTCGAATGAAAGAATAATGAGATCTCAGTGTGTTAGTTTACACAGTGGAACAAATCTCTGATGTATTGAATGTTTCCATGCTGACATTGAAAAGGTGAGTATTTTACCAAAAACTTTATTAGTTTTTTATTTCTTTTTATTATATATCAGTGTCACTGTGGTGTTGAGTGTGGTAGGAACGAGCACTAATAGCCACAAGTAAAATATTTTACTAAAACATCAAAAAGCTATCAAGTTGATGTTATCTTTCTGCCCTAGCATTCATGTTTAAATTGAGTTCAGTAAATTTTAAATGCTAATGGCTAAGCACTCACACCTGCTTCATGAGTTATTTTTATACATACATTTAAAAATGTATTTATGTATATATAAATAATTATATAAAATTTTCTATACATAAATGCTGTATTATTAGGCATTTTCATTATTAGGAAAGTTTCAGTCTGACACATTATTTTAGTTGTGAGCTTACTGAGGAAAGAGTATATTTTTTCAACTTTGCAATCCCAGCTTCTAGCATAGTGCCTGGCAGACAGTAGGTACACAATATATGATATGTGACTGAATGAATGAATAAAGGAATAAGAAAATTAGTGAAAGGTGAAACTAGCAAAAGTTTTCTGGAATGATTTTTAAGAAAATGAAAGCATCTTGGAGGTGGCAGAAATTAGAGATTTTAAAATGAACTAGTATGCAGTGTCAGAAAAGTATAATGATTTACTTTTGTATTGCTAGTTAGTTGAAAGAGTATTACTAGCTGAACACAAATCTCCTAACCCTTGTTTTTCTAGTGCTCATTTCAGCATGCTTTCTGCCTTATGTAGTTAAAATTTTATGAAGTAAATGGCACAGAAGGAGAATGAATGAGTATATAGGAACTGCTGAAGTTTCAGAATGGTCCATGTACAAAGAACATCTCTAGAATCAATAATTCTAATTTACCTTGGAAATAATTTCTAGATCAGGTTAAGTTTAATTATTTCATCTTTATGCCATCATTTAAGAATCGCTAAGCACTAGTTAAGGAGTAGATGACAGCATAGAAAGCTTATAATTCATTAAAGAATTCCAGAAATTAAAAATCTTGGTAAATTGAAAGCCTCACTTGGATGATTTAGACAGCTAAAACTGTATAGGTTAATCCCCAGTTTTGTTTTATATCATTCTTACAGTGAAGATGTTGAAAAATTTTAAATCTCATGAATATTAGGAAAATTATGCATGTAATTTTCATTGTATTTGTGGCTATGTTGCTCATTTCTATAATATGAGGGTGACATTAATAAATGATAAAATAATAAATATTTTGCGTAAATTTTTTAAGTACAAGAAATATTTTTTCCTCACTATAATAATAGCTTTCATTTATTTAGTACCTACTCTGTAACAGGTACTGCTGTTTCCATGTATTACCTTATTTACTCATAAGCGTAGTCCTTTGAGGCAGATATTATTATTATTATTATTTTAGGCTCAAATCTATTGAATAATGTGCTTACAGTCTCACAGCTAGTAAGTGGTAGAACTGGGGTTCAAATCCATGTTGGTGTGCTATTTACTAGTATTACTTTGAACTATATTACATTATAGACATGTATTATTGAATCATTCAAAGCACATTTGAAGACTTCCTGTGTGTTTGAACATGTTGGACCAGTTGAAGAAACAAATATACCTATATCAGATAATTGGAGAACAGTTATAAATCTTCATTGCCTTACCTTTGAAGTCTAGATCCAGAAGCTTTGAAAAAATTTTTTTCCCAGTTTACATCTGAAAATACTTATCAGTAATGCTGATTTATGCTTTTTTTTTGGTCCAGCCACTAAACTTGGCTCTCTTAACAGGTTTTCATGGGAGTGTGACATTACCAGTATACTGTAGATACATTCAGTGGGATATATTAGTCTGAACAGTGAACCATAACTTTTTTATTACTTTTAGATTCTGTTGTTCAGATTGTTTTTATTTTCCCTCTGTATGCTTCCCAGCGTGAATTAACTGTTGATGTTTCATGTACCATGAAGTCTGCTAAGACAAATTTTAGCATTTGTGGATAAGTAAGCACTTTTATTGATTTAAAATTGGATTTGCAGCATTTTGAAATTTTAATCGAAAGTGGTTTTGTGGCCACTCTAGCACCAAAATCCTCTTTAATCGAGTTTTTTGGAATTTTCAGCATTGTCTCCCAAATAATTTTGATTTTTTTCAATGTTTTGTTTGAGATGTGTTTTTTAAGTAGGCATACATCATATGTGAACAAATTGACTATATGTAGTAAATAAATGATTTTTATTAATATTCAGAAAGGGAGCCAATAGATACCTAACTGTGAAGAAGAAAGATGGATCAGAAACAGCTCATGCAATGATGACCTGTAACTTGACTCATAATACAAAACATGCTGTTAGGAGCCTAATTCAAAGATTTCCTGTCACCAATAAAGAACGTACTGAACTTCTGCCTAAAACAGAAAGAGGAAATGTGTTTGCAGTTGAAGCTGGTATGTATTTTCTGGGGAACTTCTGTGTTGATCTTATTATTTGGTGACTTGTTCTTTTTCCATTTTAAATTTACATTTTAAAGCTAAGCGGAGATAAGATTTCCTAATTTGAATAGATTATTGGATGATTAAGACTTACAAAAATTTTGAAATTAAATGCAGGGTTAAGACTCATGAAGTTAGATGAGGTTTTTTTCAAGTGTCATAGTAATAGCTACTATTTATTGAGCCCTTACTGTGTGCTAGGCAGCATATTAAACTCTTTAAATAGGGCTTCATCACAACCTTTGCCAGGTAAGAATTTCCCGTTTCACAGGTGAACAAACTGGGATTCAGAGAAGTTAAATAATTTGTTTGAGAACAATCAACCAGTCAATAAACTGCAGAGCTGGGATTTGAATATAAGGTCTACACTATCCTATATCACGCTGCCACCGCATGCTAATGAGAGAGATTTAGAATTAGATTTAACTTGTGGTAAGAGATAGAACAGAGTCTTCAGTACATTAATTTGCTGAAAGGTATATAAATAATATATTTAGGTTATAAAATTAAGTTGTAATTTCACTATTTGAAAAAATTAGTTCCTTAGTGAGAAAATTATTATTTAAAGTGATGGAATCGGCCTAATTTTCAGTTTATTGAAGTACGTTTGCAGAATACAGAAAACACATGATACTACATATAAAGGAATTTTAAGTTTTAAATACACACACACACACACACAAATATTTTGAATTATGTGAAAAATATAAACACATCATGGCTCTTTTATCCCTGTCTGTTTAGGTAAGTGTAGATGTTGGCTAAAATGCTCAATTAGGGAATTTATTAAGCATTAGGACCTGATATTTACACATAATATTCTATTTGTTTCCATAATATTACATGTTTAACTTAAACATATAGGATATACTTTTCATAATGTGTTTTCACTTTGTACATAACAGGCTATCAGTATAATGCACATTGTTTCCTACTATAAAATTTCAATTTTCTTTGTCATTATTAGTAGAAATGAGTCTGAAAGTAATTTTCACATATTAAATCATGTTTTGTTTTTATTGGTTATTGAATGATTGATTTTTGTTCATTTGTAAACATTATGCACCAGAAATACTTTTGAGAGATTTGCTTTCTAATTGATACTGAAATTTGTAACATATTCTCTAAGAATGTTAAGTATAGGAGTACAACAGTTAAGGCATTGCTTGGTAACTTCATGTAGACTGAGAAGAAATAGTTGAATGAAATTATATTAGAAATTACTTATTTTAACACTTGTTTTTAATGCTGATCATAATTTTTTTCTTTTATTCATTTTCAAAGAAAACCGGGAAATGAGCAAGACAAGTGGGCGACTCAACAATGGCATACCTCAGATTCCAGTGAAAAGAGGAGAATCCGAATTTGATTCTTTCAGGCAGTCTCTGCCAGTGTTTGAGAAACAAGAAGAAATTGTTAAAATAATTAAGGAAAATAAAGTAGTTTTGATTGTAGGAGAAACTGGGTCTGGAAAGACTACACAGGTTTGTTTCTTTGTTGTTTACAGAAGAAAAAATATTTTAGCCCAAGTGACAGTTTGGTATTACATTTATACTGTGTGTATTTAAACAAAAACAGATAAAGGAACTTCTGGTTACTTTAATGGTTATTTCAGAAATAAATTATTGCTGGGGGTACATTTTAAGACTTTGTAGAAAGGAAATGTTTTAAAATATTTATTTTAAACTAGTATATTGTACCTTCACTTAAACAAAGGTGAGGATATGATTTGGCATCAATGGAAGAAACATGGACTTGGGCCTTCAGTTCAAATTCCAGTTTCCTTACTTATTGGGTGTAAAGTTTTAGTCTGGTTTTATAACCTCTGTGAGCCAGAGTTTTCATTTGTAAAATAATAATTGCTACTATTCATTGTAAATTTTAGAGATGTGTACAATGTGCCTACTACAGTGTTTTATAAATAACAGCTAAGTTGAAAGCAAAACTAATAATAACAACAACAAATGTTGATATATAGTTGACTGTAAATAGAATTAATATGTTTGACTTGGATGTTTAGAATCAAAGTACTTTATTATCATGACATTTATACATTAGGGTGGCAGTTTAGAAGTAAGAGTGGTACAGTGATATGACCTTTTCTTGATTATGTTCTTTAACATGTTAGTATGTTAAAGTAGTAAAATTACTTTGCTTTTGATAGTGTTTCAGATATAACAGCTAATATAATTTTACATTATTTTATGGACAAATAAATTTACTTTTTTATTTTTTAAAGATTTTATTTATTTATTTTTAGAGAGGGAAGGGAGGGAGAGAGAGAGAGAGAGAGAGAAAGAAATGTGAATGTGTGGTTGCTGGGAGACATGGCCTGCAACCCAGGCATGTGCCCTGACTGGGAATCGAACCTGCGATGCCTGGTTTGCAGCCCACGCTCAATCCACTGAGCTACACCAGCCAGGGCCAAATAAATTTACTTTTGACAATTGCTTAAGAGTTCTTTTGGTTATATTGGTTGGTTTAATAAACTTAGTCAATAAGGAAGGCAAGTTGATAAGAGAGGTTGACTATAAACTTTACAGATTATTTATTTGTAAGACTTAACCATTTTCACAGAAGTATAACTCTTTATCCCTAAAACTTGATCCTGTAAAACTAAATATTTAAAAATATGATAAAATTTTTATCTGGAGATAATATGTAAGATATTTCTTTAGCATGAGTTTTTCTTTTTTATTAAGTGAAATTCCATAGAGTCCAGATATCTTAGATTGTTATAATTGCTTTAGTATTATAGTAGGGATTGCCAGTAAGTGTAAATTGTAGCACTGTTAATATTGAATAGAGATTTTGAAAACTTTGGTAAATATAATAAATATATTTTTATATAAATTATTTGAATATCCTTGCTAATAACATTTGTACATCAAAATTATGTATGCCCATTTTTATAATTGTGTATATCATTTTGCTAGGTGTGAAAGGATACTTGAGAATTTAATGAAAAATTTAATGTTATGCTCTTTGATTGTCAGTGTCTCTTGCATGCCACCAGCTGGGGACCTGGCCCACAACCCAGGCATGTGCCCCAACTGGGAATTGAACTGGCAACCTTTCATTTTGCAAGACGGTGCCCAAACCACTTAGCCACGCTAAATTTCTATAGCACTGGGGCCTGTCTCTGGAATTTTTGTTAGATATCTTTAATTCTATATTTGCACTGGGATTCCACCTTTTGCTTTTTGTAGCTTTATAGTATGTAGCACAATATTCCTAATCATTGTTTTTTCTTTTTAAATATTTCTTAGCTTGTGTACATTTATGCTTCTGGGTAAAGAAGTCAAGTTTAAAAAAAAGCCCCAGAATCTAAGACATGTATGAAAAGATGTTCTCTTTCACTCATAGTTAAAGAAATGAAATCAGAACAATTTTATTTTTCAGATATTAGATTGGCAGAAATTAATAAATGTATGATATCGAGTATTTGCATAGGTATTGGGAAAACAACATCTTCTACTTTGTTGATAGTATAAATTGTTATAGAGGGAAATTTCATAATTTTTCTGTCCAAATTTAATTTATATATTCGGACTATACAAAAGTATTTTAAGATAGATGTTCACGTAGCACTAGTAATAGCAAGCAATAACAATAATAATAACAAACCCCAAAAAACTGGAAATTACTTAAGTGTAGTTATATTTGTTAAGTTATAGCACATCTGTAGGGTGGAATATAAAGCTAATAAATGGATTAGGTAATCTGATATGTTAAGTGAAATCTACAAATTACAAATATACAGTAATAACTTAGTGCAATAAAAACATTTATATACACAAATATCCTAAATTGTGTAAATATTTTTTTCCCCTGAAGGAGTTCATAAGAAACTTAACAGTAGTTACTTTTTTGGAGAGGACTATTGGTAGTGGTAGGGGTGGGAAGACTTACTTTTATTTTAAAATATTTCTGACCTGTTTGAATTTAATTATAGAAAAGAGTCTGTAATCCCTGTATTAGGCTATTTTTGTGTTTTTTTAAATATTTCATTTACTTTTTTAGAGAGATGGGAAGGGAGGAAGAAAGAGAGGGAGAGAAACATTGATGTTTGAGAGAGACACCAATTGGTTGCTACTTGCACGCCCCACCTGGGGACCTGGCCTGCAGCCCAGGCTTGTGTCCTGACTGGGAATCCAACTGGTGACTTTTTAGTTTGCAGGATGATACCCAACCCATTGAGCTACACCAGTTGGGGCTATTTTTGTGTTTTTCACTATTAAAAATTCCCAATGGGATTTTGATTGTTGTTTCATGGAGAGAATAGACATTGTTGTAACATTGACAAGATCCATTCAGGAATGTCATATTTATATATTCAGATCTTTTATGCTTCATTAGCATTTTATACTTTTTGCATCAGCTTTAACTATTTCTTTTTGAATATACTTGATTACTTTTCATGAAATATTATGTTCGTGAATATTTATTGTATGTATGGTTTATAACTAATTATTTAAAAATTGTTTTATTCCACTGTCCCAGTTTGGCCATTAAGTGCTCCTTCCAATTGGTTCCTGTGTCTTTGGCATGACTCTACATCACTTACCTCCTCCTTAGTTCTTGGCACCACAAGATGTTTCAAGTTGATCTTCAGCAAGATCTTTCTTTTTAAATTACATTTTCTAGCTGATAATTAGTAATTACATGAAAGTTGTTGATTTTATGATTATGTCTGGACATGTTACAGATTGGATTTTCTGGGTATATAATCATGTATGTCATTTTATAGTACTTTAAAACTTGTGTTTCAGATTCCTCAGTTCCTGTTAGATGATTGCTTTAAAAATGGTATCCCCTGCCGTATATTTTGTACTCAGCCAAGACGATTAGCGGCTATTGCTGTGGCTGAAAGAGTTGCTGCGGAGAGAAGAGAAAGGATTGGCCAAACAATTGGGTATCAGATACGATTAGAAAGCAGGTAAGGACAGTTCTTCAGTAGCCTATTTTTATCATTAGAGAAGGTAAATGTTTCTGTTTCACTAAACAGGGAGACTATGTTAAGTTAAAAAGTTAGACGATTATTCCAAATAGTACTAATTCTATGACAGGGCATTGAGATCATGTCTAAACTTACTGAGATTTTTAATAAATAAATAGTTGAGAAAGAGTTTGGGTCATAGATACAGTTTTCTCATTTGTAAAATGGGACTAATAAAAGCATCTAGAGCACAGGTTTGATGTGAAGTTTATAATAAGCACTCAGTAAATATTAGTGACTGAATTGATTATTATTAGTGGTGATACTAGTAGTACACCTTCATCAGCAGTACTATTTTTTTGCTCTAATGGTTTGGATATAGTGGTTTAAAAAGCTGATCCCTTTTATGATACACTTTTGTACCCAAGCAAAAAGTATTTAAGGTCTTTTAAAAAATTTGTTTATGGTTCTTTAATGAAATAATCATTTAATTAATAAAGACTATTAGTAGTAAAAATTTTGTGAGATTATCAGGCATAAAATAAATATTTGACATAAATTGCCAATAAAGCATACATCTATTATTACATTAGTAACTTTAACATTTGTTAAAGTACATATAAGACTAGCATTTAATATGATCATGTTTTAATTATATATAATGTTTGTAATTGTGCACATTATTTTGATTTTTTAAAAAGGGTTTCTCCAAAGACACTTCTGACATTTTGCACCAATGGGGTATTGCTTCGTACATTGATGGCAGGAGATAGTACATTGTCAGCTGTGACACATGTTATTGTGGTAAGAATATTACTGAATTTGCCATATATAACTTAGATTGCTTAAAATTTAAATACATAAGTATATAATTTTTAGAGTAGTTACCTGTGAGAACCAATTTGTTTTTTCTGAACATGCTGTTATAATCAAGTTACTTTTATTTTCTATAATGATTAGAAATAATTATTTTGTATTAGATAAAGATATTCTTACCATCAGGTTTTATGAGGGAAAATAAAATAAGTAGGTAGTTTTTAAAAAAGTGCTTTTTACCTGATAGACACAAGCAACAACAGTGTGGTGACTGCCAGAGGGAAAGGCGGGTGGGAGGAGGTAGAAGAAGGTAAAGGGAGATAAATGGTGATAGAAGGAGACTTGACTTGGGGTGGTGAACACACAATACAATATACAGGTCATGTATTGTAGAAATGTGTAACTGAAATCTATGTAATCTTACTAACCAATTCACCCCAATAAATTAAATAAATAAAAAAATAAAAATTTTTAAAAATGCTTTTTATGTGTGAAAATGATACCTGCATATACTTAGATAAGTTCTCTAGAATTGTAATATTTTTTTCCCGTATGATTAGTCATGTGATACCTCTAACTAATGTGTATTTACCAACCTTAAGGCATACTTTATAGTCATTTAACTTCAAGGTTAGGCTGCTAAATTAACTAGCTGCTGATGAAGACAGTTAAATGAATTATATCTTATTAAAGAATTACAAGCTTTTATCTAGTTTGTGACAAAACAATTAGAATAAGGTTTATTAACTTGCAGCAAGCAGCTTTTGGAAACTTACTAGTTCTGTGTAGTCAAACCAAAGAATGCCTCTGAGCCCTGATGTTAAGAGAAACATGTTTAAATAGATTTTGTCTAGTGTTTTAAAAGGACACTAAATTAAAATTCACTAATTTAGAATTTAGTTCGTGGGGTTTTATATTCTGGAAAAAAAAACAAAAACCCAAAGCCAAAGCCAACCCATAGCAGGTTGTTAGTGTCTGATTGTTTCTGAATTGTCTATAACCCAGAATTTTCACTAATACCAATGGCCTTGTCCACATTCAATTTGAATTAGTGTAAAACCCAGCAGTTCCATGATTTTAAAGACTTAGTCATCTATAATGTTTTTTTTTTATTTAAATGTTCCATGGTTTTATTTTGTTTACTGCAGGATGAAGTACATGAAAGGGATCGATTTAGTGATTTTTTACTTACAAAGTTAAGAGATTTATTGCAAAAGCACCCAACTTTGAAACTAATTCTTTCTAGTGCTGCCTTGGATGTAAATCTCTTTATAAGATATTTTGGAAGTTGTCCTGTGATATATAGTAAGTTAAATTATAAGCTTTGTTTTAGCATTTTAACTTTTGGGGTGATTGTATATATTATAATCAGAACTGGGGAATGTTCTGAAGTAGAGAACATGCATTTTCTGTTTCCTCTGTGATATATTTAATTAGTTATTGCTCTATATTTTCATCTTTTTCCATCTGTAGCTCTTTGCTATTGTGTTGTAAGGTCAATTCTCTAGTCATAAAAGGAAATATTTTTTACTTTGGCCCTCCATTCCCCTTTACATTCTGTCTTATATCTTCCCTTTTATTGCTAGACTCCTTGAAAGATAGTCTATATTCTCTTGTTTACTTCCCATGTACTTTTGAACATGCTGCCACTTAACTTTTACCCTTGTCCTTTAATCAAAACTGGTTTTGCTATCAGTCTTTAAAAAAAACAAAAAACTGTCTTGGGATTGACTATTGAAGTGGATGGCAAGTGGGGAGGAAGGGGGTAAAGGGGAAAAAATTGGGACAGCAGTGACAGCATAAACAATAATAAAAAGTTATTAAATTTATCCCCCAAAATGGAAAAAGTTGTCTGTGTTCACCTCAATGATATAGTATAAACATATATAGGAAAAAAGTTCAACATTGTTATTTCATGTCCTACTTTCCTGAGATTAGTTGATGTTAAAGCTTAGTGTATATCCTTTCTCACCTTGTCCATAGTCATACAAAATATGCAAGTATATATTGTATTTTTTGGACTATAAGATGCACCCCCCCAAATTTGGGGGGAGGAGTGGGGGTTGCATCTTATAGTCTGAATGTAGCTTACCTGGCTCACTGTGGGGGGCGGGCAGTGGCCTATGTTATTTATGTTATCACCTTATTTTTTGGACCATAAGATGCACCTAGGTTTTAGAGGAGGAAAACAGGAAAAAAAAATTGAAGCAAAAAATGTGGTAAAATATTTAACAACATAAATAACATGATATTTCACCAATGTAAATGTAAAGCTACATTTGGACTATAAGACACACCCCATCCTCTCCCCCCTCCCCCCCAGATTTGGAAGGGGAAAGTGCATCTTATAGTCTGAAAAATACGGTAAATATTTTACATTTTTTGCTTCAAGTTTTTTCCCCTATTTTCCTCCTCTAAAACCTAGGTGTGTCTTATGGTCGGGTGCGTCTTACAGTCCAAAAAATTCAGTACATATTTATCAGGTTTACAGAAATTGGTCTTACAAAAATGAGCACATACATTGTCTTGCAGTTTGCTTTATTTGGAAGACAGTACCTCATGAACTGTCCTCCAGTTCATTGGTTCCAGATATAGTTCATTATTTTAACTAGCTGTTTTAATATTTTATAATATGAATGTACAACTATTTATTTATTAATTGATTTATTTTTTGACATTCAGGTTAGTTCTAGATCCTCCCTTTTACCCACCATAAACACTGTTGTAATGAACATCCTTGCACACATTATTGCTCACAATAGTGCTCTTATTTCTAAGGATAGGTTTGATTCCTGAAAATGAACTTTTTGAGTAAAATAATGTATCTTATTTTTAATTTTAACATGTTTTGCCATTTTACTTTCTCAAAAGTCTGAAATGATTCACATTTCTGCAATGTATAGGGCTGTTCATTTGTGATTCTTACCATTATTGTTTTGACACCAGTTAATTGCCAAGCCTACTGTTCATATTTTACATAAAAATCTTAATTACATTTTGTGTGATATTTTCATGATCGTCCCCCTTTTTGAGTGTGAAATACTCAGGCCCCATAATTTATTTAACAACACTGCCTTCTAAGTCTCAGTCTATATTATAATTTGTGATTTATTTTGTGGTCTCCTTTGTGGGTTTCTTCTCTTGCCTGGTACTTAAATATTGGTATTTTCTGGGATTACTCCCTTGGTGCACTTTTAAAAATTTCTTCCTTACCTTCCCTTTCTTCCTTCTTTTCTTTGTTTTTCTCCTCTTTTCTGCTTTGTGCTGCACTCTGTGAGGTACTGGAGATGTGCTGTTAGTTTCCCTGGAAGTTCTTGTTCTTGCCCTTTCTTGGCTTTTACTTTATTTTTTAGACTGATGACTCCTGAATCTTTATTTCCAGTTCAGAGTGTTCTTTCTAATTCAGACTGTTCTTGAACTTTGGACTTAGATATCTTATAAGCAGCCCACTTGTAACATGCCCCAAACCGAATACTTAATGTTTCTACAGAATTTTTTCTTGTGTTGCCTGTTTTGAGTAATGATACCACCGACCTTGTCACCTAAGTCACAAATCTGTCAATCTTCTTGTAATAATCTTGGGTGATAAAACACATGAAAGTTACACATCTGCTAATTGAAAGCTAATTTTGGCACCTCATATTGACATGTCAAAAACAAAACCCCAATGCCCATCAGCTAACTAATAACCCTTTTCAGTTTTCCTGTTACCTTAGGGAATATGTAATCATCTATCCAGTTTTGTAAGCCAGAAATCCAATAACTGTGTTGGACACTTCCTTGCCATTCCTCCACATGCAACCTAATGCTGAGTTCCTTGTGTTTATTTCCTGTCTCCAAAGTCTGCCTTTTTTTCCATTTTTGCTATCACTAGTTCATTCAAGTTGTCTTCTTTTATCTGAACTATTGGAATAGCTTCTACCTGGTGTGTTCCATCCACTCTGCTCTCTTTTAAATCCATTTTTTGTAGTGCAATCAGAGTAGTCTTTTCTGAACTGGAATTCTGATGACGTTGATTATTCTCCCCAACTTGAAACTCTGAATGACCTTTACCTTAGGATAAAGACCTAAACCTTTAATAAGACATCTCTTTCTTTTGCTTCATCTTCAACTACAATCCGCTGTCTATTCCCCCTCTCCTACAATGTTCCAACTAGCTTGAAACTAGCTTGTTCTTTTAGTTTTTTTTATCCCTCATATCCTCAGCATCCCTCCCCCCATATTTTTAGTTTTTGGAAAACATCATAGTCTTTCCCAAAATAGCGTCTTTGCTGATGGTATCTGTTTTCATATAGCTTAGTTATTTTGTTTACCCCCTTTTCTTGGTCTTCATTTTGTCAGTGAGGATGCTTTTTTTTTTTATTAAGTTCCCCAACCCCTTATTAAATACTGTCATAGTATCTTATACTTCTCTTTGATAGGACTTGTCATAACTCTATTTTAAAATTTATAATCTGAATTATTGGCTTAATGTTTGTATCTTTTGCTAGCTTGCAAGCTTCAAGAGGTTGAGAGGTAGCTCTGTTTCTGCTTACCGGTCGTGTTCCTGGTGCCTAGCATGATGCCAAACACATGATAAGCAGAGAGTAAACACTGAGAGAGCAAGCTTATGAACAGTGTTCTGAAGTAAAGATCAAAGTTATATTTAAAGGATAATGCCATGAGGATCACTTGACCTATAGAATAGCTTTTGGACTTTATACTTATGTTCATTAACTTGGGATTCTCATGGTTTTATGTGAATTATCTCTGGGATATAATAACTTTTTAAAAATCTCTATTATTTAGTACAGGGAAGACCATTCGAAGTAAAAGAAATGTTTCTGGAAGATATTTTAAGAACTACTGGATATACAAACAAAGAAATGTTAAAATACAAAAAGGAAAAACAGCGAGGTAAGCTTTTTATCAAACATATATAAAAAGAAATTTACTATTCCTAATGACTTTTTTGGGTACTCCAGTATTATACTGTACAGGTATAAGGACAATTGAAAGTGTTTCTCTCTTGTGTATAATTATGTAATATTATATTAGAATACTGTCCCAAGTGTACCTTTTACTTTCTGGTTATGTTGAGGAATTGAAAGTGGGGATTACCAGAGAGAAAGGAGGGTTGGGGGAGGTAGAAGAGGGTAAAGGAGGCATAAAGGGTGATGGAAGGAGACTTGATTTGTGGCGGTGAACACACAATACAATATACAGATAATGTGTTACAGAATTGTACACCTGAAACCTATATAATTTTATTAACCAGTATAACCCCAATAAATTCAGTTAAAAATGAATTAATTAGTTAAATAGAAACTTTAAAAAAAGAAAGTGGATGCCGGAATTGAGGAGGTTGTGTGTGTCTGTATCCTAAGATCAATTACTGTTTTAAGCAGGGAGAAGAGAATGTGCTGCCACAAATATGATTTGCCACAGCATGTCTCAGGACAAGAGTGGGGAGCAGGTGGGGGGGCTCATCTTTGACACAAATGTGAAGGTTTTCAAATCTTGATGCTGTTTTGAATTGCTTGTGTACTTTGATGTTAGCATTATTTGCCTATTGATAAATTTCTTATCATGACTTTATCCCAGATTTTGAAGTAGGGTTAGATTCTTTTTACTTATTTTTAACTACATTATTTATGATGGGAGATTTGGCTCCAAGCTTTGATTCCATTAATTTGTTTGTATGACCTTGGGTAAATATCTTAATTTTGGATTTTCCACTTGACAAAGCAATTAGCGATACTTATTTTACAGTGCAGTGCTAAATCACTAATGTGTAAGTTATAAAACTTCTAAATCTTGAAACCTTTGAACATGAAATTGTATGTAACTTCTTTTTTTAAGATTTTACTTATTTATTTTGCCCTGGCTGGTGTAGCTCAGTGGATTGAGTGCAGGCTGTGAACCAAAGCATCGCAGTCAGGGCACATGCCTGGGTTGCAGGCCACGGACTCCAGCAATTGCACATCGATGTTTCTCTCTCTCTCTCTTTCTGCCTCCCTTCCACTCTCTAAAAAATAAATAAGTAATCTTACTTATTTATTTTTTAGAGAGTGGAAGGGAGGGAGAACAAGAGGGAGGGAAACATCAATGTGAGGTTGCCTTTCGTGTGACCCCTGCTGGGGACCTGCCCCACAACCCAGGCATGTACCCTAGACTGGGATTCAGACCAGTGACCCTTTGGTGGGCAGGCTGGTACTCAGTCCACTGAGACACACCAGCTAGGGCTGAAAACAACTAGCTTGATGGCAGAAGTTCAATAAATGGTTTTAAACTTTTTCAGAAGTGCTATATGAACATGTCATTGATTGAAACAATATTTATTTTATCATGAAAATACCATTCTTTGAATTATGGACTAGAAGTAAATATTTCGCTAACAAGTAAATATATGAGGTTTTTAAGCAGTTTCATGTTATCCTTATGGTTCAGCATAACACATTCTTAATGTTACTAATTAATATATTTAAAAATAACCATGGTTAATAAAGGAGATAGATGCTTCTCTTTCTAACATATGATTGCATAAAGGTATTGATGCCTTTGCTGACATTTTCACCTCATTTTAACTGCAAATTTAAGTGGTAATTTATTTTAAATATGGACAACTTTTATGTATTTTCAAGTTCATTTAGGTTTAAACAAAGGAATATATTTCAAAAGCAAAGAATTTATTTATTTTTTCTTTGGTAATTAATTTAGAAGAGAAACAACAAACTACACTTACAGAATGGTATTCAGCCCAAGAAAATACTTTGAAGTCTGAATCTCAGAGGCAGAGAACCGTTCCAAATGTGACTGAAGAGTATGACATATTGGATGATGGCGGTGATGCTGTTTTCAGTCAGTTGGTAAGACCTCACTGGTCTCACACTGATATTTGGAGTGAAAATTACATAGTTTAAAGAATATCTTAGAAGATTATAATATTTAACTGCATTATTAAAGAGTAATTCTTTTAGTTTATTTTAGGATACAACATGTTTTTCAGAATGACTTTCTAACACAATTTTCTTTCAACTAATATAGTATTTTTTATTGTTTCATTCTAATTTTATCGCAATGTTTTCTCTAAATTTTTTGAAGAAAATAGTTACAGATATTATGCATATATATTATTATTGCTTGATGCTTTATCATCTCAAAAGTTTAAGAGCATGTGAACTAAGCAATGGAAGACATGCTAATGTAGGAGAAAACTAAGAAAAGATTATCAGTGTTAGAGCAAATAATCAATACTGACGTTTTCACCAACAAACAGCTATGTGACTTTATAAAATCAATTATCCACTGTAGACCAAATCAAGTTGTTCTTCTTTTCTCCTTTTATTTTAATCATTTTGCCACAAAATCTTTCACGAGTGAAATAATTTGTAAAAGCCCTGCCTGGTCATCCATCACTCTTCATTCCTGTAGCAGAGGTGGGGCCTCAACTACCCTGGGTTCCATGAAGTCTGTTTGAAAACTGGAACTAGCTGATTTCCTAGTACCCTTTGGTCTTTGATTCTGGTTTGGAATTCTTTAAAAGGCACTCTTGATTTGTATGATTCAGAATATGCCTGGGACTATGTACTTTTTAGAAAAAGAATTTAACTTAACTGTTTTGAATATGAGAAGGTACCTACTGCAGATATGCTTGCAGTTTTCTGCCTTTACTTAGAGTTTTATTGTATCCAAATAAACTACATGTAAGTTTTAAAAATGCCTTTAAAGAATGTTTAAAATTGTTTTAATATAGGGAACATTCATTTGGTTCAATGAACAGCATTTTGATTATTAGTTTTTCTTAAATATTGTTCCATACTAGCATCATCTAAGGTACTTTCAAGCCCCATGTTATCTGGCCTCCATCACCAGAGATTCTAATATACTTGTTCTGAGGTGGAACCTGGCATTAGTGTTGAAAAGCTCCAGGTGATGGTCCCTCTGGTGTGCAGTTGGGAGAGAGAGCCACTGGTGTACTTTTAACAACATCCTGACAGAAGCACACTTAGTTAATATTTGGATGGGATTGTACTCCTTTGTTGACAAACCTTCTTTTCAGATGAAAGATGAATATAAGAACGATGTACAGTATTGTGAGTGATAATGTTTGTGATTAGATGAGAAACTTTTAGGTTAAAGTCTATGCTATAATATCATATGGTTAGTAGTTCTTGTGACCACTATGGCTATCTCACATTCTTTGCAATCCAAGGTTAAGCTGTTAGGTAATTTATAACCTTTGCTTTTTTTTTTTTTTTTTTTAAGACAGAAAAAGATGTGAATTGCCTTGAACCATGGTTAATAAAGGAAATGGATGCTTGCCTTTCTGACATATGGTTGCATAAAGATATTGAGGCTTTTGCTCAGGTTTTTCATCTTATTTTAACTGAAAATGTTAGTGGTAAGTGTAATTTATTTTAAAAGTTATTACTTGCATAGTTACACCAAAATTTAGCTTAATTCAAAATGTAGGTACTACATTTTTATTCAGTTTGTTATTTTGGAGTGCATATTGAACTGCACATATCAATATATTCTTATTAGTAAAATAAGTATTGTGTTAGATCACTGTTTCTTTACCTAGTTATACTAGAATACTTTAGACTCCATGAGTATATGACAATTTTATGTGCAAAATTATTTTTATGTACATGTATTGTGCACATAAATATACTCCCTCTGGGCCTCTAGGGGAATACTTTAGATTTTGAAAAAGATTTGTGATTTCAAAAAAAGAAGAAGTAGTTAACTTTGCTGTAGGTTTTTTTTTTCTTATCCTTACTTGAGGATGTTTTTTTCTTTTTTCATTGCTTTTGAGAGAGAGTGAGAGAGAGAGCACAAAAAAGAGAAAGCGAGTAAGAGAGAGAGAAACATTGATTGCTTGCCTTCTCATAAGTGCCTGACCAGGGATTGAACCCATAACCTGAGTATGCGCCCTAACTGGGAAACAAACCCATGGCCTTTTGATCTACAGGACAACACTCCAACTGAGCCACACTGGCCAGGGATGCTCTAGATTTTTAATTAAGTGAATAGAGAATTTTAGTATACCTTTAGTTATATAAGCTTAAGTTCTAATTCATATGTATGTGCCATATGGCATGTGACATATTTTCACTAGTGAGTTATACTAATGTGAGTTGATTATAGTGGATATTGGCAACCAAAGGTGAGTTTTAGAACATTGAAGGCTTCTCAGCAAATGGTAGAATAAAAGTTCATAGAAAGGCTTTATGGAGAGGATTTAGATGGCCCTTCACCTAAACTTCTCAACATTATTATTGTTATTGATCACTCCCTTCTTGAAACATTTCCTTTAATTAACTTCTGATATTCCACGCTTGATTTATTTTCTTCTCATATTCCTGGCTGGAACTTCTTGGTTTCCTTGGTCAAGTTTTCCTCTTTTTCTTGACCTTTAAATATGAAACAGCCCAGGCCTCAATCCATAGACCTTCCTTCTATTTATACTTACTATGTGGATCTCATCTAGTCATAACTTCATATATTTATTTAAAATGACTCCTCACTTTATGTCTCAAGTCCTAACCTCTGCCTCTCTTCAATGTACCTGATCCCTTGACATCTCCAGTTGGGTGGCTGTTGAATAATATTGGATATGCCCCAAATGACTTTTGATTCCCTCCTCACCTATCTCCCTCTCAACCTACTCTTTCCCTAGTGTTTCCTTAGTATTTGTAATCAGTTGTAGACCTTTTTAAAAATGTGGGTGCCTGGCCATCCTAGACCACCTGAATCTGAACCTAGGGTCCTATCATTCACCTAGTTGCTAAGCCAACAAAACATAAAATCATTTTTGACTTTGCTCTCATAGCCCACATGTAAACTATTAAATCTTTTAGCTTTACCTTCTAAATAAATCCCAATCTCACTACATTGCACTCTCCAACTGCTGCCATCCTAATGCAAGCCAGTATTTCTTGCAGTATCCTGTTAACTGTTTCTGTTCTTACTTATTGCAGTCTGTTTTTCAGAGAACAACCAGATTGATCCTTTCAAAAAGGAAATTGGATCATGCCACTTCCCTGTTCTCTACTCTTCCATGGCATTCATTTACACTACACTTTGAATAAAAATCAAAGACCTTTCCCAGATTTGGTCTCTGACTGCCGTTTTGATCTCATTTTCTACTACTATTTTCCTTGTTCACTTTGCTTTAACTGCCCTTACCTTCACATGTGCTGGCACATTCCCATCTTTAGGTCTTTGTTTTGTTTTCTGTGCCTGGAATTCTGTCCCAGAGATACTCATATGGTCCAATGTTTATTTCATTTAGGTTTCTACTTAGTGACTTCTCAGAGAGGCCTTTTCTGATCATTTTACTAAAATTACACCCTTTCCTCACTATTTCTCCTTACTCTGCTTTATTATTATTTATTCGTACAGCTGACCCTTGAACAATGTGGAGGTAAGGGTGCTGCGTAGGGGTGCTCCCCATGCATTTGCAAATTCTGTGTATAACTTCTGACTCCCCAGAAACTTAACCACAGCTGCTCAGTATTCTTGGGGTATTGGTTCCAGGATCCACCTTGCATACCAAAATCCACTGATGGGTGAGTCCCTTGTATAAAGCAACACAGAACAATGTATATGGTTGGCCTTACACATCCACAGGTCCTAAGTTGTGGATGGAATATACTGTTTGAGTAAACACCCAACATCCAGTATTTCTTCAGTAATGATACCATTTTTAAGTATCCTACCAAATGATTGTTTAATTGACCATGTTTAGTGATAGGAAGCTCACTATTTTTCTTCTATTTTTAAAAGATTTTATTTATTTATTTTTAGAGAGGAGAAGGGAGGGAGAAAGAGGAGGAGAGAAACATCAATGCGTGGTTGGCTCTCATGCCCCCTCTACTAGGGACCTGGCCCACAATCCAGACATGTGCCCTGACTGGGAATTGAATTGGTGACCCTTTGGTTCTTAGGCTGGCTCTCAATCCACAGAGCCACACCAGCCAGGGCTCACTGTTTTTCTTGATGACTTTTTTTTTTCAAATTTGATTTGTTTTAATTGCTATTTTTTTTTAAAGTATCTTTTAAAGTGAAATCTACCTATCCAGCTTCTACCCTTTTTCGCTTCATGGGAGATAGTGAGGAGATTTAGTATCTATATATGCCTGATAGACCTTTAGATACATGAAGATAGTTATTCTTTTTCCTATTTTTATTTTCTGTTTTTACTATACCTATGACCTCCAACTATTTCCCTTTAACATAACATGATATCTAATCCTCTCCTGTCCTCATTCACCTTCTCTGGTTATGTTCTAGTTCGTCCCTTTTAAGAAGCATGGTGTCCAGTCCTGAGTAATAATCTCTTAGTGATAGTCTTTAGTAGAATAGGTCTATTAGCCTGAAAACCTCTACTTTTACTTATATTGATTTGGCCCGTAGTCAGTGTAGCTCTTTGCCAACCACATTTGTCTTACTGATTCATGTTGTCTTTGAAACTTCTAGTTATTTTTAACATGTGATTAATGTCCCCATAATTTACTTGTTGTTTTGAGTTTTTTGAGCTTAAGACATTTTATTTATTCCTTTTAAATCTCATAGGTAGATTTGGCCTATTGTATCTGCTTAACAACTTTTTTTTTTAGTTCTAATTGTTATCTAGCATATGTTTATGAACTTGAGAGGCCTGGGTCAATGATCAAGCATTGTGCATGCTACAAGAGGCTTTAAGTCAAAATGTGGGTATGTTTTTTTAAGTGGTTATACTTCTACACATCTACTCATCTAACAAACCCCTTAAGAAACAAATGAAGGTCTTTTGTCATTTTTTCTTCTTTGTAAATGTATTTTGACTCCTATTTATCTACTTTTTTTCAGTTTATTATTCACTTAAAAAAGTGAATAATCTGTATTTTGAAAAGTAGTATTTTTGTATTTGAAAATGTAGACATTTGTTCTTCTGGTTTTTTGGCAGTTTCTTCCTCTATTATTTTTTTAAATATCTACTCCACACAGTTTAGCAGTCTTACCTGAAAGTTAGGAAATTTAAACTCTGAGATATGTTGCTTTAAAATATTTATGAAGCATTTAAAAGTATTTACATATTACTCTTGACCCTCTTCTTAGACATTTCCTTAGTAAATACTAGACTATTGCTTTCATAATGTTCGTTCTATGGACCCAGGTATTTCTTCTTTATAATTTTATTGGGTATTTTCCAGAGTTTAGTATTCTAATGTCTTTAGCCTTGTGAGGTAAACCAAAATGTTGTGGTAGCTCTCTAAACAGTTATTCACTTCCTATCTTTTTATTTCTCTTTTAAAATCTCAAGTTTTACTTGGTACCAGATTTGAAAATACTTCCTGTGATCCAGGAAACCTTAGGCTTCGTAGGTTTCATTTTAATGCCATCAGTTTCCCCATGTGATCCTGTGGAAGCAGCTAGTAATTTTCTGGTTTAGTAAGACCAGGCATTCTCTGTCATGCTCACTCTACTAGTTATCTGTTGCTGCATAACAAATGGTTCCCCTACTTAGCAACCTAAAACATTTGTCTCACAGAGTTTGTTAGAGTCAAGAATCTGGGAATGGTCTGGCTCCTAGTCATTCATAAAATAGTGTTCAACTGATGTCAGGGCCTTTGGTCATCTGAGGGTTTACTGAAGCTGGAGGATTTGCTTCCAAGAAGGCTCATTCACATGGCTATTGGCAAGAGGCCTCAATTCGTGTCTGCTTTTGGCAGAAGGCTGCAGCTCCTTGCCATCTGGAGCTCTCCATAGGGCTGTCTTAGCCTTCCCAGGATGTGGCAGCTGGCTTCTCCCAGTGAGTGATTTAAAAGAGAAGTAGAAAAAGCAAGTGGGAAGCTGTACATACCTTTTATGACTTAGTCTTCAAAGTTGCATGGTATCACTTCTTTATTCATTACAGTCACTTAGTATAGCCCACACCCTATGAGAAGGGAATTAGGCTCTGCCTCTCAAAGGGAGGAGTATTAAAGAATTTTTGTATATTTTTAAACACCCATACTTATTCATACTGCTCTGCTCAAAATACACACATTTTGTTTCTATTCTCCAAGGCTATTAATTGAATATTTAGTTGAAGTAGTAATTCTCATATTGTGAATACAGATCATAATCTTTGCAGACCTCTTTAAAAGTGCATATACCTGGCCATCCCAGACCTATGGAATTTGAATGTAGGAGTAAGGCATAGCTGTCTGCACTTTCAGAAGTAAAATGCCTGAGATAAATCTCTTATAAGTCTCTCCTCCACCTTAAGAACTATTGATTTATATTAGTACTGGATACCATGTTTTATAGTGTTTTTATATAATAAGGATAATTGGTATATATGGAAAATTAAAATTTTCCTTTTGTAATTATCTTAAATTTTACTACAGAGGTTTTTTCCAGTGGTGATTTCTTTCTGAAATTACCAAATCTGTAATTTTAGCAAATTAGTGCTAAGCAATTATAATATAATGCACTGCTTGAGAAATATATTCTAGGAATTTAAATTCAGTAGAAATTAAATTATTTTTCTCATGAAGGGGTTTTATGAGAAGTAAACTTTCTGTCAATATTTCTATTAAGAATCTTTGAAAATAACAGCCTGGAGTGATGGGAGAATAAAAGCAAAACAAAAGAACAACAAAAAGTGGTCCTAAACTTTGCATTTGTACTTTTAATCATTCATTACCCATTGCTGATGAACATTAATTTTTTGATTCTTTTTTAATTCTATCATGTCATTTGATGATCAGGGCAATGTCTAGATTTAGGAAGATTAAGGGTTCAGTAAGTGAGTAGCTCTTCTTTTCTGTGTGAATTGTCTTGGTGAGCTTTAGATAGCTTAACAACCATCTTTTCTTCTCTGACCTTCCAGCTGATAGTCCCTGTTCCATCCCGTTTCTATCAGTAACACGTCTCAGATGAGATGAATTACCATGTGGATAGGTGAAGGAACCCAGGTTAATTCTCCTATACTAGTTCTTTCATTGAAATTTAAAATGATTTAAAAGAATTTGGAAATTTCACACATATCTGTCTTTTCCTTATTTTAGTGGACTACAGACATAGTGAAACCAGTGCGACAGCTCTGATGGTTGCTGCAGGACGCGGCTTTTCAAGTCAAGTAGAGCAGTTAATCAGTATGGGAGCCAATGTCCATTGCAAAGCATCAAATGGCTGGTAATTTTAAACTGCATCTATTCTTTGTGTATCTTTGTAGAGCTGCATATATCTTTTTTGATTTCTCATATTTATATTTAAAGCTATTGTGTAATAATTGTTGGTACATCTCTAATGGGTGAATGAATCATTTTGAGTTATTACCATTTTTATAATTTTGAGAACATTATTTCTCTGTCTTAATTTGATATCTTTCAATTTTGGCAGGATGGCTTTAGATTGGGCTAAACACTTTGGGCAGAATGAAGTTGTGGATCTTTTAGAATCTTACAGGTAAAACTTTATACTATGTTTAATAAATCCGAACTCCTCTTTAAAAAAGCTTAGCCATGTAAATCATAGAGAGTGACAATTTACAGCCTCTTATCCAGATTTTGTTTTGTAATTCTAAGGAATTTTTCTGATTTTTTTGTAGGTTGCTAATAAGATCCACTGTGTTATAATATTTATTTTATTTTTAATTTTATTTTGAAAAAGCAGAAGGGGAATTTCCAATTAAACATGGTAGCTACAAACACATGTACAGTATGTATTTCTGCATTTTCCCAAAACCTCACTAAAATGATAAGGAAGGAATATAAAAATGTGTAAACTGACAGAGTGACCTGGCAAATCCAAATGCTAATTCTGGTCTGCTGGTTATTGTTGTCATTTCAATAATAGCACTCAGAACTGAATCCTTTTAGTGCTGCCAGTTTGAATGTTTGGGACCTTATATGTATAGCTCACTGGACACTCCAGATTACAAGTGAAGTTATTTATTGGGTAATATTTTAATTATCTTGGTTAACTGGACTTTCTTTTTATTTCCCAGATCATGGCATTATCAATTATAAGTTTCAAATGTTTCAAATTAAATTTATTATGTTTTCTGGATAATTGATATCTAAAGTTTATAGCTTAAAACAAAGAACACATCTTCTTCATTTACCTGTTAAAGAGTAAGAAAAAAATAACTCAGAATGTTTTAAAGTGGATCTTAAAATTTAAATACCAAAATTATAAAGTTGTATAAGTTTAATAGCTCCCCTATTGAAAGCAGTCTTATTTATGTTTACCTTCCTGCTAAACTCTTTCAGAGAGGTTGCACTATAATAATGAACTTCCTAGAAATGTTACTGATAATTACTAGCAATGAAAGCAGTGTATATTTTTACATACAGGATGAAAAAGCAAGGCATTTATTTCAGTAATCTGTGTTGATTCTGGCTTTTGGAAAATAGCATAATTAACCTACTTTTAGTATAGAATTATGAAATTAAGAGTCTTGTTAACTTGGTACCTATAGAATTTTTTAAAAAATGTGGACTTCTCTTCTGAATGTTGTTTTTCATAGTGAAGAATGAGAAACGACCTACTAAGAAAATATAAATGGTGACCAGAAGTTTAGTTTTTAAATTTTTATTGATATAAAATTCACAAACCATTTAATTTACCAATTTAAGTGTGTAATTAATGATTTTTAGTATGTTTACCATATTATGTGATCATTACCACAATTGATTTTGAGTACAGATTCATCACCTCAAGAGGAAACCTATACTAATTAGTAGTCACTCCTCATTTCCCCCAACTCTCCCAGTCCTAGGCAGCTGTTAGTCCACTTCCTGTTTTTATTGATTTGTTTATTCTGGACATTTCATATAATTGGAATCATATAATACGATTGGTGGTTTTTTGCAATTGGCTTCTTTTACCTAGCATAATATTTTCAAGGCTTATTTATCCATGTTGCAGCATCCTTTTTCTGACTAATGTTCCATCCCAGGGACAGACATAGTTTATCCTTTTGTCAGTTGATGAACATTTTGGTTGTTTCCCCTTTTTGGCTGTTATGAGTAATACTGGTGTGAACATTTGTATACAGATTTTTATATGGACATATTTTTATTTCTTTTGCATATATACCTAGCAGACAAATTGCTGTGGCATATACTAACATTATGTTTAACATTTTGAGGACTGTCACATTGTTTTCCAAAGTGGCTGCTATATTTTATAATCCTACTAGTGATGCGTGAGGGGTTGGTTCCAATTTCTACGTAACTTTCTCCAACCTTATGTCTTCTTGATTATAGACATCCTAGTGAGTGTGATGTGTTATCTCATTGTTTTGATAGTCATATCTGTGATGACTAATATTTTTTCTATTTTTGACTATTCATATATTTTCTTTGGAGCAATGTCTTCAGATTGTGTTTTCTAAAAAGCAATTATTGCCCTGGCTGGTGTAGCCCAGTGGTTTGAGCATGGGCTGCAAATCAAAAAGTTGCTGGTTTGATTCCCAGTCAAGGTACATGCCTGGGTTGTGGGCCAGGTCTCCAGTGGGGGCCACGTGAGAGGCAACCACACATTGATGTTTCTTTCTTTCTTGTTCTCCCTCCCTTCCCCTCTGTCTATAAATAAATAAATAAAATAAAAATAAAAAGCAATTACTTCCAGATTTTACTTTGAATGATATACTTTAAGCCAAAACATGAACTATAGCTAGGACATTAAATATCACTTATCCTCTTTAATGGATATTGAAAATTTGAAGGACATAATGGCATAATGGAGAACATTGGCCTTAAAAGATTACTTTTACTTTGTTAAAATAAAAATTGACTTGGTTTTTTATTTTTATTTTTGTTTTCATTTTTTTTTTAGTGCTTCATTGGAATTTGGAAATCTAGATGAAAGTTCTCTGGTTCAAAAAAGTGGAAGTGACCTCAGTGCAGAAGATAGAGAGCTCCTGAAAGCTTATCATCATAGTTTTGATGATGAAAAAGTAGACTTGGATTTGATCATGCATCTTCTATACAATATCTGCCATAGTTGTGATGCTGGTAAATAAGTGTTGTCTAAAGCAACTGGGACAAAAATGTATAGTTTGATTTAAAAGTTAATATTTTGTGTGTATAAATTTTTATATAATTCCCTTGATAATAATGTATATTATCTTGTCATAAGTATTACAGTTTATCAGTACTTGAAAACATGTGATATGGTTCATTTTAGCTAATTCTTTTGATTGGTTCTTGTTTTACAATGAAATTTAATATTAAATCATTTTTCTTCAAGGTGCAATATTAATTTTCCTACCTGGATATGATGAAATTGTTGGATTGAGGGATCGCATCTTATTTGATGACAAGCGGTTTGCTGACAATATACATAGGTAAAAGTTAAAGCATTATGTTTTTTGCTTTAAATAAAAGATAGGTACTATAGTATATTTTCTCTTTCAATTGTCAACAGATACCAAGTCTTTATGCTTCATTCAAATATGCAAACATCTGATCAAAAGAAAGTATTAAAAAACCCACCTGCAGGTGTTCGAAAAATAGTAAGCTTCATAAAATCTTCGTTTTTCTATTTTAGTAGTCATTGGTTCTGTTTTCCTATTAACTATAACATAACATGCCATTGCAGATCCTTTCCACCAATATTGCTGAAACCAGCATCACAGTCAATGATGTTGTCTTTGTTATTGATTCTGGTAAGGTGAAAGAGGTATGTATGGATAAGTTGTATTTCTAATTCGCTTTAATGGGAAAACTTCTGGTTCTAAATAAATTTAATGTAGTAAGTGTTAATTTCACAAAAGTGAATATTCTATATTAAATAATTCAGGATATAGGATCTCTCGTGTTATTTTAACAAATTATATAAAAAATAAGCTTTTGTTCATAAAATACTATGAACAAAAGTGAAAGGTTTGCCTAGTTAACGGTGATAACTTTGTCAAGCTGTGGGCAGTTGATCACATATTTTGTATGGTTTCATTCTACATGTGGGAATAGTGCATGACCTTCTTATTTATTGTTATATCTTCAGGGTTCCACATGTTGTAGGTATTCAGAAGATACTTAGTGCAAGAGAACCATGCCAAAAAAAAAAGCAAACAAGACCATGGGCCCATCACCTGCTTTCATAAAAATATGTTTCACTGGAACACTGCCATGCTTATTCTTTGACCTGTTGTCAATGGATGCTTTTACACTGCAATGGCAGATTTGAGTAGTTGCAACAGAGACTGTCTGCAAAGGCTAAAATATTTAGTACCAGCCCCCACTCTAATAAAATGCAGTATTTATTGCCTTTTAGTATTGGAATGCCTAGCAACTCTCCATACTCTTAACCTTTCACTGAAAGAATTGAAAATGATAAAGGTAGTTGATTTTCCAAGGAAAGAAATACTGTCCATGTTGTGGAAGACAAATTGTGTCTGTTCTAATGGATATATATGATTATTTTTAATGTGAAACTTTTATTTTTATGTTTTTAATGTAGTTTTTAGGAATATCTTATAGAAAATAAAATTTTATTATAGAATTTGGACATTTTATTATAGTTGGATACTGTCAAGGAGGAATATATATATATTTTTTTAAGATTATTTATTTATTTATTTATTTATTTTTAGACAGTGGGGAAGGGAGGAAGAAAGAGAGGGAGAGAAACAGCAGTGTGTGGTTGCCTCTCACATGCCCCGTACTGGGGATCTGGTCCGCAACCCGGGCATGTGCCTTGACTGGGAATTGAACTGGTGACTCTTTGAGTCTCAGGCTGGCACTCAATCCATTGAGCCACACCAACCTGGAGTACATTTTATTTTTTATAGGAGGACAATTATGAATATCATCATTAAAAGTCTGAATAGGGAGTCAATGAAACTTCAGAGATTTTATTGCCTTAAAATTATCTAAAGGCAAGGTAGATTTTGAATATCTTTAAATTATTTAGGTGTTATTTATCAAATAAATTATAGTTTGGAATATGATGGTAGTATCAAAAGATATTTTACATATAATGTTGACTAATGTAAAATTTCATTAAAAACTAAATAAGCAGCATCTTTTCTAAAAATTCCACAATTAAACTATTATGAGAACATATTTGTATTTGTTTTATAGAGCTGTTTTTTGAAAGGGAAAGTATTATGTCACTGAATGATTGAAGTACATATTTTAGCTAGCAGTGGAGTCTTTAAAAATCTTCTACACTAAATTTTCGCTTTAGTTTCTTTGAGGAAGTATGCTGTAACTTTTTCTGGATAGGCTAATTGCATTTATAGCTCAGCAGGAGGTAAAATGGAAGTGGTTAAAACTTTTTGACTTTGGGTTAGGGTTGGTTTGGCAATTGTTATTCTTATTCCTCCAGATCAAGCTGCCTGGAAAGTATTTTAGAAAACTGTCTTTCCCTTATCATTTCTATTCCCCACAGTGATGTAAATCTGATGGAAAATGACAGGAAGAAAATAGATCAGTTCTTTCTAGTCTTGATGCCTGATGAGAACTGACTGCTATTATCCAAGTGTAGCAGAGAGAATGAAATAGCTTAGCAGGGCACAGAGTGAGGAACTTTTTCAGCGCTTCTGAGTTTAGTTTTTTATTTTTTTCCTTAGAATGTTTGTAGTCAGAAATATGGATTTAAAAAATAATTAGTACCCTGTTGTAATCATCTAATCTAGAGGAGCTTTGAATTAAACTTGGCATATTAAAATATATTGTAGTATTTTGCTCTACTTAAAAACCTTTTATATTTTAACGTGAAGATGATTTAAATATTACAGAAATCCTTTGATGCGCTGAATTTTGTTACAATGCTAAAAATGGTGTGGATTTCCAAAGCTAGTGCAATACAACGAAAAGGCAGGTAATGTATGTTTAATGCACATTCAATCAATTACCTGTAAAATGGAAACATTTGCATATTTACCACATACAAATATATGTGGTATAAAATTTTATATAAAATTTTAAAATGTTAAAATTTTCATGTTTGTCTTCATTTTATATTAACTTTGGAGAGTAAATTTTTAATACTTTTAAAAATACCACATTTAGGTTATGTTAAAATTTAAAATTTTGCCTAATCTGCACTCATAAGATGTAAGAAACTTAAAAAATAAAAGCAAAAATGTCAAATATTTGCTAAACAGGATGAACTATTTTTGTACTATACAAAAATCTTTTTAAAAATAAATTAATAAAGACCAATATACAGGGTCTGGCACAAATAACACCCCTTTTTTATTACAAAATCATAAGCATTTAATTCGGTAACATAACAATATCACACACACACACCATATGACATTTTAGATGAAATGTTCAAATTAAAACTATAAATTATTATGGCCATATTATTACCCTAACAACCACACTCAAGTAGGTGTTACTTCTGCTGGATTCTGTATTAACTTCATATATACCACCTTATATGTACACTAAAATAGATGCAAATTAATGTGGTACTGTTTTTTGCTGATCAAATTTGACATTGATGAAAACGTTTAATAGTATGTGCAACAGACTTGGCAAAAAGTATAGGCCTACAGGCTTTCATAGTTTGCTGATGGGAGTACAAATTGGTGTGATTTCTTTAGTGGACAATTTGAAAATCTTTATCTAAGACTGTCCATTGATAGTGGATTCCACCTCTCATAATTTATCCTGAGTATATTTGCACATGTTTACAAAGATGTATATTTAAGAATGTTTTGCATAGCATTGTTTGCAATAGTTTGGGAACACTGTAGTGTCCCTCAGTAGTGAAGTGGTTAAATAAATTGCTATAGACACACAACGGTATACCACTGTAACTGTTAAAAGGAAAATGTATAGGCTTATGTCTTTTTATGTGGAATGAGTGTTCAGAATATATTGAGTGTGAAAAATAAGATAAAGAACATATGTCTCATATTATGCTGTACTAAAAAATATATTCATATGTTTATATATGTTTAGATAGAATGCATTAAGTCTGAGAGAAACATTAAAAAAATTGTTAGCTCTGAGAAGGAGGATTTCTGGGACTCCTGAAGGAAGGACAATTAATTTTTATTCTATATTTTTTGTAGTTTGGTTATTTAGTACATGCTTTTTCATTTTTAAAAAGTCAAGATTAAAATATCATTTCTCAGTAATTATTTGATTTCTTTTTGCAATTTAATTGACAGGAAAGCATATTTAAAAGAATGTCTCATACACTGAAGATGGTGAATACATTACTTTTGTACTTTGTAATTTTCTAGAATGCCCTTGAGGGCATTGCTGTTGGTTATTGTATTAGTTGTCCTCTTATGACAAAGTATGGCTTGACACATATACTCTTATTAGTATATTGTCAGGGGTAAAAATCAGAAGTAATCATTGTCATTTTTTCAACATATTTTTTTGACAGGCTTCACTGTTCAAGTGTTAGGGATACAAAGCTAAAGAAATATGATGAGTCAAGTTTAGGTGGGGAAATGTTGCATTTCATCTTGGTGACTAATAAATTAAGCAATTTTTATACTCTGTGATCTCTGTTACAACTGGATAATGTTTTTAGAGGAGTTAAGGTATCATCTAAGATAAGTATGATAAAGAGGTGTGGTGGAAAGGCATTTGCCTAAAGGCAAAAGTGAGCAAGAAAGCTATTTGGATGGAGTTTATTTTAGCAGAACATAGTAGAAAATGAGCAGAGAGAAGTTAAGTTGCAGACAGGTCCTTAAGGACTATTCCCCCCTCCCTGCTTCTCCTTCCTAATAAGCCAGGGGATGGCAGTATAATAGTATTCTTTTAGCTTTCTAAGGAATGAATTGGGAGAGACAAAAATGGTGGTGGGAGGCTCCATTAATAATTCTATTTACAATAAGGGAGAGAGTAGCCTGGATTGTTATAATGGTGGTAGAAATAGAGAAGTAGATAATTTACTCAGGACATATTAAGAAGAGTAATATTGGTGGTCATCTGTCCAGGGGTCAAGGGTAAGGAATCGAGTAGAAACAAGGATGTCTTTCAATAATTTATAAAACAAAATTTTCTAAAATAGAAAATTTTTATTGGTGGTTAGTGGTGCCATTGTCTGATAGGGAAAATGGGAAGAGTGGTGATGTTGGGGAGAAGAATTAGCTTTTGGTTGTGTTAAGTGTGCACTGACTGTTGAAAGTCAACTGGAGGAAAGAGACTTGTGAAATAGCATTAGCATCAAGAGATGAAGATGGATGGAAATTATAAACAGTAGGATATTTAAGATCATCTTGTGAGAGAGGGTAGAGTAAGGAGAATGGAGGTCTGAGGTCCAAGCTCAGAGGACCATCAACATTTAAGGACTGTACAAAGAGAAATCTCTTAGAGCAGGCTCTATAGGTGGAAAAACTGAGTATGTAGTGAGGGAAGTATTCGATGAAGGAAGTAATGGTCCAACAGTGTCAGGTTTTGTAACTTGTATCATATTGTGTTATAGTTATGTTTGCCACTCTGGACTGTGGGCTTTGGGAAGATAGGGATTATTCCTGTGTCTTCATCATTTAGCATATTTTGCCTTGCCATTAGCTGATAAAGGAACAATGGGTGAAATTAAGAGACTACTTTTCCTCAAGATATTTTTGTTACTACCCAGAAAGTTATACAAGTCTTTATGATGATGGGGTAAATGACACTGCCTTAGAGTTGTATAATACATGATTTGTACAACTCTCAACAGTGCTTGGTATCAGCTCAGTAAAATTGATTAAATTTGAATCACCGCATGTTTATTTATACCTTATTTTTTACTCATTTTAATATACAGTTCTTTTTTATTTTTACCAATACCTTAGATATACAGAGGTGGACAAAGATAGGTTAATAAGAATACTAAATAAATAATAATACGTGAGTAAACTATATTTCGTATACTCACAACTAGAGACCCTCTTTTGCCCACCTGTGTATATCAGATAGATATCATTCATGAATCTCACTTTGTAAATGAGACATTTGGGTCCTAGACAAGTGAAGTGTCTTCTGAAAGAATTCATAGAGGGTAAGTACCAGAATAGAGATTGAAACTCAGATGTCCTGATAATGGTTCATTGTTCTGTCTCCTAAATCACATTTGTTATACAGTTTCCTTATTATAGTCTTCATTCCTTGAGTTGTAATTTTGTATTTTACTTTTTAAGGGCAGGGCGATGTAGACCTGGAATTTGTTTCCGTCTGTTCAGTAGACTCCGATTCCAGAATATGTTGGAATTTCAGACTCCAGAACTTTTGAGAATGCCATTACAGGTAGAAGTTTAGTTAACTCTGAAAGGCTGTTTTTGTGGGTGAGGGAGGAAAGGGACCATTTCAACTTAAGCTAAAGCTAATTAAACTTTTCAATAATTTATAAAACAAAATTATCAAATATATATTATGGAGGGTGGTTATGTATATAACTAATATTTTTTATATATAAGAAAATTTAATTGATAAACCTCCAAAGTTTTAAAGAATTACTTGAGAGCATTTAAGTTATGGTACAGTTTATATTATTTTTTTTATGCAACATTCTAGGAGTCTGTCAACCATATAGTGTTCACCTTTTACATTCTTAATGAGGATTGGAAAACAAATTACTTAATCTCCAAAACATAATACCAAAGTTTCAGTTTAAGATGCTGAGAATTACCTTGGTAGATTTGAAACTAAGTCTACTGAGATTTCCTGGACTTTATTATTTTCCTTTAGGTTTTCTGACTTCATGGAACAGCCAGACACTATGTTGATAGTTTCTAGGGAAAACTTTCAGAAGAACACTAATTTGATTCTTTGGTGTGCTGAGCTAATGCTGATTTCCAAACTTTAATGAAACACTAGATCATATATTTTTAAAAAAAGAATGTATTTATTTATTTTTAGAGAGAAAGGAAGAGAGAGAGAAAGAAGAAGAGAAACATCAATGCATGCTCTCATGCACCCTCCCACTGGGGACCTGGCCCACAACCCAGGCATGTGCCCTGACTGGGAATCAAACCAATGACCTCTTGATTCATAGGCTGGCACTCAGTCCACTGAGCCATACCAGCCAGGGCTGTTCCTCTTAATTCTTAACCAGCACCTAAATTATCTCTCCTGCTGTGTCTCTAGTTTTAATTTTTTAATTTTTGCTTTTTGACCTCTTTCCACTCATACCAGTAGTTTCAGTTTCCCAAGCACATCTTATTTGTTTCTATCCCTTCTCTCTAGACTCCTCCTTTTTATTCCTTTTGTAATTAATTCCTATTCAATCTTTACATCTTAGTTTAAGTTCATTTCCTGAGAGAAATTGTTTTTGACTCCCCATGGCTTCCTTCTCCTGCATGTTCCTGAACTTGATTAAATCTTTTGTTTTACCTCTTTTGCAACCCATGTCCTTCATAGCACTTACCACATTTGTAATTAAAGAGTTAATTATATAAGTATTCTGTTTTTCACACATAATGAAAACTCCCTGAGCGCAGATGCTTGTCTGACAGCCTGTCCTCTTCTTCAACTTGCTGCATAGTGCCTAGCACCCAGTAAGCACCTGAATATTTGTTGAATGGATGCAAGATTCCAGAATATAATATAAAGGAAAAACATATTTTTGGATAGTATAACTCTTATTGTTATATATAAAACTGTGTGAGGAGACATTGCCAGTGGTGGCAGAGTTGTTGGAGGGTGTTAATAACAATTCTGGCACCTAGTGCAAAGTGTGAGCCCATCTTTTATTGAAAGACATTGATCCCTTTACTGTTCATTTTAGCCAGAGACTCTACTAGTTTTTGCTTGGGAACAATAGTCATGATTTTTAAAAAAATAAAAATCAATTATAAATTTCAGTACTTCAAAATTATTTATTTTATTTACAGGAACTTTGTTTACATACCAAGCTGTTAGCCCCAGTTAATTGTCCTATTGCTGATTTCCTTATGAAAGCACCAGAACCTCCACCAGCTTTAATTGTAAGAAATGCTGTACAAATGCTTAAGGTTGGTGTCTTAATAATTTTATTTAATTTGACTATTTCACTTGAAATTTAAACTAAATGAGTATACATGTTAACTAATTTTATACTTTAAAAAATTATCTTACTCTGTATTTTGAATAATACTGTTGTAGTAGTTATAATAAAACAGTTGTTCTTTTTTATATATTTGAAGAAAAATATATTTTTTGTGAGATGTGATAGCAAAACAAAAATTACATTTTTACTTCTTACAGATTTTTAAGTATGTTGCTTGACTAAACAGTTTTCGGTTAAGTCAAATTCTGTTTTGTATCCTTTTATTTAGACAATAGATGCAATGGATGCATGGGAAGATCTCACTGAACTTGGATATCATTTGGCTGACTTGCCAGTAGAACCACATCTTGGTAAAATGGTCCTGTGTGCTGTTGTTTTAAAGTGTCTGGACCCCATCCTTACAATTGCCTGCACGCTAGCCTATCGAGATCCTTTTGTCCTACCAACGCAGGCCTCTCAAAAACGTGCAGCCATGCTTTGTAGGAAACGATTCACTGCAGGAACTTTCAGTGATCACATGGCACTTCTCAGAGCATTCCAGGTACTGTCGTCACTATTTTACTTCTGAAAATATTGCTGGTTAAACACATTTCTGGGGCACATGTAACAAATAAAAAAAAGATATGATTACATTAATTTTTGTTAAAATTAATAACAATTAATTTTGTTTTATTTTAAAGTCACATTTTATTAATTGCCCAGAAAAAAATCTTCCTATTGTTAATATGTTGAAATTATCACAGTTCTTCTCTACTTTTTTCCTTCCATTTTCTCTTTTAGGAAAATGTATATTTTTATTTATACTTGTATTTATTTTTAATTTTCAAGTTCTTTATCTTTCAATCATGGGCAAGGAATGCTCTAAAATTTTAGTTAATAACCATTGTATGTTATTCAAAGCATACAGAACAAAGCTTGAAAGAAAATTATCTTCAATTTATTGGCTTATTTTTAGAGTATATCTTTTTCATGTGTGCTCAAGACACTATGTAAAGAACTTAATTTTATAAAGCAAAATCCAAAAATCACTTAAAAACCTATTAAGATAATAGCATTGAGAAATTGAGAAAAGTGCTAAATGGGAAAGAAAAGATAAGGAATGTGAGACTCTGAGGAAGAGAAATTGTATATAGTCAGGAAATTCAGATGTAAGAAAAAATGTTATTTCTTGTAAAGGTAGACATGTTATTTATTCTTAAATTCTCTGGAATGTAGCCTATGCCTGTAAATTAAAAAGTTTTTTTCTGTTTATGCAGAGAGTATTGTACTTTTTTTCTGAGCATTTTTTAATAATACATACAATTTACAAAAAGAATTACAAGCTTTTTTGTGAGCATTATTGAACAGTGGCTAATGCATTCATATTAACAGAGTCTATTAGGTACCGTATATGATACCAGATCAATTGAGTGATAATATTTGGAGATATGCAGAATTTTTATCTTCTTTTCCCCCAGCTCCTTCAAAAGCAGAGAGGATAGATAAATTACTGCTTTGGTAATATTTCAGTTAGTTATATTATAAAGTACAACAACTCATTTTCAAAGAGGAGCTCTTTTATACTACACATAGATGGTTTCTAGAAATCCTGCTTTCCATTCTCAGACTGATTAGGGAATTGATATAGATATTATTTTTGGAAGAATGGAGGATTCTTAAATATAAATGGTATTATGATGGCTTAGTTGAAAACCCTCCATACTTTTGTGGAGGAAAATTAGCAGCTGTATCTGAAAGGTAAATGTTTTTACATAGTTGATCATTTAGGTTACCTGATGCATAGTTCTCTCATTGGGATTTATAAACTCAATGGTTTTCATAGCTTTTGCATATAAATTAACTAATGATAAATTTCATTTGTTCACAAAGTCTTAGACTTTATTTTTTATATTTAATTTTTTAATTATTTTTAAAAATTGTATAATTGACATACAAGTTTCAGGTATATAACATAATGACATAATATTTGTATATATTGCAGAACGATCACCACAGTAAGTCTAGTTAACATCCATCATCACAGTTACAATTTTTTTCCTCTTGCAATGAGAACTTTTAAGATCTCTCTAGTCTGTTAACTAGATTTATTATGAAGATTGTTTCACAATATATAAAAATTTCAAATTACTATGTTGTATACCTGAAAATTTATGTCAGTTATATCTCAGTAAAAAAGTTTATTTAAAAAAATGTCTACTTTTTTACCTACTTCCAAATGTAAATACAATACACTGTTACCGAGGTCTGTCTGGAAAAAGTCCAGTCATTGTTAGTATAACGAGAACAGCTTGTGTGACATGGATATAACTTGGCAGCTGAAGAGAATGGGCTGAAATGTTCACATGTGAACAATGATGACTTTACTGTGCTAATCAGTAGGGGTGGTAGACACTCTCAGGTGAGCAAGTGGCTGTCACATTCAAAATGACTGAGCGAGTAGAGCAATGAATCTGCATCAAATTTTGTGTTAAGCTTGAACATTTCCTCTGTGGAAACAATTTGGATGACTCAGAAGATTGCAGCTACGGGCAACTGGTGATTGGCAGCTTCATCATGACAATGTGCCCCCTCATGCCTCATGTTTTGTGTAGAGTGTTGTTGTGAAACATCAAATCATCCAGGTGACTCAGTCCTCCTATAGCCCAAATTTGGTGCCCTGCAACTTCTGGCTTTTCCCAAAACTAAAGTCACCTTTGAGAAAGGGAAGAGATTTCAGAGCATCAGTGAGATTCAGGAAAATGTGATGGGGCAGCTGATGGTGATTGGGGGAACTGTGTGAGGTCCCAAGGTGCCTACTTTGAAGGGTACTGAGGTATCATTGTCCTATATACAATGTTTCTTGTATCTTCTTCAAAAAATGTCAATTTTTCATAGTACATGGCTAGATACTTTCTGGACAGACTTCATATTCACCATACAGTACATTGCATCCCAACAACTTAAGTTTAATTCGTAACTGGAAGTTTGTGTCATTGAGCAACTTCATCTATTTTACCAACTCCCCCACTGCTGGTAACTGTGTCTGTCGTCTGTATGTACAAGTTGTTTTTTTTTTCTTAATAAAGTCTTATATTTTATTAAAATAATCAGAAGGAGACTTGACCTTGAGTGGTTAATGTAATGGTTTTCAGTTACTGCTGCCTAACTAAGAAGTGATTGGTAACTATATCTTATTATGTAATTATATTTTTATAGGCATGGCAGAAAGCACGGAGTGATGGGTGGGAAAGAGCCTTTTGTGAAAAGAATTTTCTTTCACAAGCTACCATGGAAATAATAATAGGCATGAGAACTCAATTGCTTGGTCAACTTAGAGCATCAGGTAAAAATTTCTCCCAAAGAACCTATTTAAACCACTGAGAGTACCCTGCCCATACCTCATAGTATTTCTAGTGTTAACTGGTAACATCTTATATTATTTTTATGACATTATTACATTGTTGCATATCTTATATTCATGAACTGCCTTGTAGATTTCTCTGTGACCTTAACTTTTGTTTGTTGAAAAAAAAATGATATTGTGGAAGTTGTAGTTGAGAAATGTATGAATACCTTTCAATACTGTCAGCTGTGTACAATTTATAAGGTAATTATTTGTTGGTGGAGATCCATTTAAATATTACATTTATATATTATCACTATTAAATAAAAAATTATTTAGTTCTATGAAATAGAAATTAGAAAAGTTTAAGTAGATTGATATGAATATTGGCCTTCATATATTTGGAACATAAAACATCAAGTAATCACTTGAAGGCACTTTGATTTTTTTAAAGAGAAGGCCAGTGCTGCTACTTTGTTTTAGAATTGCTCATTTAGTTTTGAGTAGCATAGTACATTGAAAAATTTGGCAGAAGAAAAGTGCCAGAACCTGAATTTACAGATTAGCTGAAGTGCCAAAGTAATGTGAGGAGTGAACCAGTGGATTTAGAATTGTTTCAAATATGGGGAAATATGAAGGATTTTTGAAATTTAAGCAAGAATACTCTATATTTATGTGACTTTACCTCCAGTGCCTATCATAACCAAAATGTTACTAATACTTTTCAGAAGAATGGTTTAGGTTTTCAGCTATGACTTCATTGTATCTCAGCAGCTTATGAAGAACTTTATTGCAAGAATGTGTAATTTTAAAAAAGTCTCTAAGTCCCCAGTGAATCTTCTACTTTCTTTAGCCTGAGCAAACCTAAACTTTCTTAGAACATTGATTCTAATTTTAAACTAGATTTTATTATTTATTGTGGAATTTGAATATCATTAAACTTACATGGGTTATACAATTTTTATTACAAAACACACAAGTTTAAAAGTATATTTGAACAATAGGAAAAGTGTGTGGTTTTTTTCCTGTTTCTAGGTTTTGTTAGAGCGCGAGGCGGTGGTGACATTCGAGATGTTAACACAAATTCTGAGAACTGGGCTGTCGTTAAAGCTGCATTGGTGGCAGGCATGTATCCTAACTTAGTCCATGTGGACAGAGAGAATTTAGTGTTGACAGGGCCGAAGGAGAAAAAAGTACGGTTTCATCCCACGTCAGTTCTCAGTCAGCCTCAATATAAAAAGGTAAAACATTCTTAATACTCTTAGGCCTTGAGGTGAAGCTAATCTAATTTAGATGGTTGAAAATCAGTGAAAAAATGTTCCAAATACTGACCTGCTTTAAGAAATTAATTAGTTATATATATATATATATAAATCAGCATTGGAACGAAATTTTGATTGAATCTTAGAATTGGAAGAGTTAATGTGTTAAGTAATAAGGGCTTTTTTTACAAACTACATGAGTAATGAATGACCTGCTTTAAGTTTTGCTTGGGTAGACCTATTTCATTGAGGGACTTTTTACATTTTAAAAGTGTTGCCAGTAAATTAGGTGATAAACACAATTAAAAATATTAAAAAATTTATTTTCCTCATAGATTCCTCCAGCCAATGGTCAAGCTGCAGCAATTCAGGCACTGCCCACAGATTGGCTTATTTATGATGAAATGACCAGAGCCCACAGAATAGCTAACATCAGATGCTGCTCAGTAGTGACACCTGTCACAGTATTGGTATTCTGTGGGCCAGCCAGGTTGGCAAGTAATGCTCTTCAGGAATCTTCATCCTTTCGAGGTAAATGTGTTATGAAGATTGAAATAAACCTGTACTTGAAATGATATTTTTTTACTAAACCAAACAAATTTTGAAGTTACAAAAACTTACGTAATAGTAACTCCCTTTTGATATATCAGGTTGGACAAAAAATCTTTGTTTTTTTCTGAGAAATAAAAGACACATTTTTCATTTTCACCAATAACTTTATTGATTTGGATATTTTATGTTGACTATCTCCCACATGTATAACATTGTTGTTCTCAATTAATGTCTTCATTTGATTGCTATCAACTTCAAGTGGTCTACCCAATCATGGAGCATTGTCCAGTAAGAAATCTTCAGCACATTACTTCACAAACCACTTTTCATATGTTTGATCAGGCACAGCACCTTCTCCATACACTGCACAAATATTTTTTTGCATTTCAGTTGCATTGTTACCTTTCTTGAAATAATAAAGCATAATATGCCAAAAATGTTAAGTGATGTCTTCCATCTTCAATATTAAAATGACTACACAAAAATTCACCAATTTTGATAAGCTTTTTTTTAAGTGTATGCTGATATGACAGCTGTCACAATACAATCTAACAAACTTGTTTCAAATGAAGTTAAAGATAACTCAGTGCTACTAGAGCCATTTTACAGAAAAAAATAGAAGTACATTTTGGCCAACCCAATATTATGATTAATTAGAAAATGCTAATGCCTATTATTGCTCTTGAAATTAATTTCTAAGATAACTTGATTTGTGCATTTTTTTATTAACCTTAGGAAGGAAGTTTCATTTTCTCATAGAAAGTTTGTTTTTCTCTTCCACTTAATTTAAATGATAGTTTAATATAGATAAAGGTGTCTGTTTAAAAGAAATAATAATCGTTATCCATAACCTTATTACCCTAATGTAAACATTTAAAAATATTATGTATTCTTTCCATATATACATATTTAAAATTATTTTACCCATACTATTATTTTATATTCTGCTATTTTCATTGTGTAGAATATAAAAAAACATTTTAAATATTTTATATTTATGGCTGCAATATATTCTATCACTAAAGTAGCATAATGCATTTAAATGTGAATCATTACATTTGGACATCTTGATTGTTTCTAATTTTTTGCTATTTGGTGATTTTGCAAATATTTATTGGGCAGCTACTATATGTCAGATAATGTGCTAGGTATTGAGGATGTAACAGAAAACAAGATAGACAAGGTGTTTCTGTCCTTAGGAGTTTATGTGGTTGTAGATGGTAGATAACAACAACAACAAAATAATTTGTTTAGTACTGTGAAAGAAATAAAGAGGGCTGCCTTAGGGGTGACTGACTTTAGAAAGAAACCCTAGACAAGTTTCTCTGAGGAGATGTGATTTAAGCTGAGACCTAAAGTATGAGAAGAAGCCAGCCATGTGAAGATATATAAATAATCTGGCAAGGACCAAAATTCTGTATTAGGTTATGATCTAGAAATTGACAGAAAGCTTATGTGATTGGAAACACAGTGATCAAGGAGAGAGTGGGTGGGATAAGGTTGAATGAAAGGCATGGACTTGTAAGTCATGGTGAATGCAACAGAAGACATTGGAGGGTTTTAAGTAAGGGAGTGACATGATGTGATTTGTGTTCAAAAAGATCATTTTGGCTGTTAGAATGGACTGCTGAAGCTACGAGAATGGAAGGGAGAAGGCAAATAACAGTTCTTGCAGTGGTCTTTATGACTGATAATGGCCTAGAACTACAGCAGTGGCAGCTGATAGATTCAAAATTATTTTGGAAATAGTACCAGTAACTGCTAGGTTGAATGTGGGTGAAAAGTGAAAGGGTAGAGTCATTAAATCTTAGGTTTTGGCTGTGGTAGCTTGCTGAATAACTGATGCCACTCCTTTGAGACTGAGAAACTGAGAGGAACAGGTTGTGTAGAGGAAAAGTCGAGTTCTATTTTAGACATGTGAAGTTTGAGATGGCTAAGGCATCCTAAATAAGAACCTTTTTTTTTCGGGAGACATTTGGACTTATATATCTGGAGCTCAGGAAAGAAGCTTGGGCTAGCAGTACAAATTTGGAAGTCACCAGCTTGTAGATGATATTAAAGACAGAAAACTGGGTGGCCTAAAGAAATGTGTAAATAGAGAAGAGGATCGTTGACAAAATTCAGAGAAATTCTAATATTTAGACTTTGAATAGAGTAAGAAGGAGTGACTAGGTGTTGAAGGTAAGTATGTTTTAAGAAAAGAATGGCCAGCTTTTCTGAATTTTACTTTGAGAGATTGAAAAAGACATATACTGAAAATTGTTTGTTGTATTTGGCAGTATGGTGGTCATTGATGACCTTAACAAGAGCAGTTTCATTGGAGTGATGGGGCCCATGGAGGGTTAAGTTTTTATAGAAAGATAGAAACAGCACAGTAAGTAACTCATGAGGAAATGGATAGGTGGGGGCACTGGTATCGCACATTGATGTTTTCATCTATGTGCTTTTTTGTTTTCATTAAATATTTTTCTTGGGATAAAATTCCTTGAAGTAGAAAAAAATATTATTTATGATTCTTCCCTCATACACAGCCATATTAGGGCCATCGAGAGTGAATTTCATTGCAATTGCACCATCAGTAGGTAATAGTTTTATATATAAATTTGCTATTTTAGCAAAATATGTTAATAAAATAATATACTTTAAAAAAGGTTTTTCATTTATACTTTTAATTTTATTCCTTTCAAAAAGAAATAATTCTTCACGCATTTGTTTATATTTCCCTTTAGTTGAGTTGTTTATTTAACCTTTTTGCCCATTTATTTTTTAGTAGTGATGTTTTTCTTAACTTGAACTATAGTTTTATGATGATTTTAAGTCTATTAGCCTTTTTTTCTATCATATATCATACATTTTGGGGGGGTTTACGTTATTTGAGTTCTGTGTTTTGACTACTCTATGTTCAAATTGAGTAATTTTTTCATATACTTCTCATTCCAAAGCTGAGACAGTGTCATTCTCCCATGGACCTGATAAGTATTCTGTTTTTTTCTTTTTCTATAATTTGATTTTTTTATATAGTTTTTTCAACTATGCTGCATTTAAACTGTGGTTTAAAGTGTAGATCTAATACTTTACAAGGACTTTCCTCTCATCTGCACCATTTATTAAATAATCCTTAATAGTCCTTATATATAATCCTGATATATCCTCTTTTAAAAGTTGACATTAATTTCATATTACATTTGGCTTTTAAACATTTTTGTTTACTGTATTCCTTTAAATTTCTGCCTTTATATAGTAACATCTTATTCAATATTTTTTTTATTTAGTAAGCTGTAATATCTGGTGGTAGAGGATCTACTTGTAACTCTTTGCTACTTTTCTATTATTAAGCTGTTCTTTGATAATCTCACTTATTTTTATGAATATTTAGTAGTCATCTTCTTGTAACCTTTTTTTGCACCCAGCATTTCTTTTGTGATTTTAATTTAGTTCTTGCTTCCTGCAAATTTAGTATATTCTTCTACTTAGCCAAACCTTCTATTAAATTTAGCAATATTTTTTTGGTAACTTTATAAAGTTTGTGTATGATTCTTAAGATATGTTTGTTGCTGTTTTTGAATTATTACATTGAACAGGTTCTCTTTCTCATTTTCCTGCTGATCTTGCTTAATAAGAACATTACTACAGACAGTATATTGTATTTACTCTGTTGCTCTACTAAGCTCTTACTAATCGTTTTGATTCTGTATTTCTTAAATTATGTCACCTTCTTAAATTATGTCACCTTTAGTGGTAACATTTTAATTTGTTACCAAAGTTTATTTTTTCATTTCTTTTACATGATTCTGGAAAACCATGTTAACGGTCTACTTTGTCTTTCTGAATTTTAAAGGTTTAAATTCTGAAGTTATACCACTGATTATAATATTAATTTTCATTTTAATAAATTATTTATTAAAGAAATGTTCTATTTTTAATGTTTTAAAAAAGTGTTGAATTTATTAGTTTTTGAGCATTGGTTCATATAACCAGAATTTGTTTAGCTTGTTGATGTGATAAATATGTTTTATTTATGGAAATGACATTTTGTTCCAAGAATGAACCTTTCTTGGACTAAGAATAATTTATTGCAGTGCTAAATATTTTGCTAGCATTTATTAAATTGGATATATTTATGTTCATTAGTGAGGCTGCTCTATAGGGTTTATGTGGTGAGTGCATCTGAATGTTTAAGTATCAGGTTTTAGAGTTAGGTTTAGATTTTCTTCATTAAAGGAACTGGCCATTATATGATTTCTCGAAAGTTTGGCAGACTTAGTGTTCTGGATTTCTTTGTGGTTCTTTAAGGGCATCTTGAATTCCTTCCTTAAATAGCTTGAGTTTTTCTATTTCTTATTCTTTCAGTTTTAGTAATTACTTATTCTTTGTTTGTTTTGTAGAAAAGAATAAATTTCTTTGAAGGTTTCAGGTTTCTTATTCTGTAATTATGCATACTATGTCTTTTTAGCTTAACACGTTTTGTATTCATTTTTATCATCTTATTCTCAGTTCTGATTTCATAGTTAGATGTGTGCTTTTTTTCTTTTTTTTTTTTGAGTGAGATGCAATTTGATTAAGAATATGGATCAAAAGACTTTTGAAAAACAATTTTTTTCCTTTGCATTTCTGCTGTCTTTATGGTTCTATGCAAATTTTTATAGTATATTTTATTGATTAAACTATTACAGTTGTCCCATTTTTCTTCTCCCTTTTATCCCCTTCTACCTGGTACCCTCATTCCATCCAACATCCCCCCCCTTGGTTTGTGTCCCTGGGTCGTACATATAGGTTCACTGGCTTCTCCATTTCCTATACTATTCTTTAACCTCTCCCTGTCTGTTTTGTACCTACCAATTATGCTTCTTAGTCCCTGTACCTTTTCCCCATTCTCCTCCATCACCCTCCTTGCCTGATAATCCTCCATGTGATCTCTATTTATGTGATTATGTTCCTGTTCTAGTTGTTCGCTTAGTTTGTTTTTTTGGGGGTTCAGTTGTTGATAGTTGTGAGTTTGTTGTCATTTTAATGTTCATAGTTTTTTATCTTCTTCAATTTATTAGATAAGTCCCTTTAACATTTCATATAATAAGGGCTTGGTGATGATGAACTCCTTTAACTTGACCTTATCTGGGAAGCACTTTATCTGCCCTTCCATTCTAAATGGTAGCTTTGCTGGAGAAAGTAATCTTGGATGTCGGTCCTTGCCTTTCATGACTTGAAAACTTCTTCCAAGCTCTTTCTTGCCTGCAAGGTTTCATTTGAGAAATCAGCTGATAGTATTATGGGCCCTCCCTTGTACGTAACTGTCTCCTTCCCTTTTGCTGCTTTTGATACTCTCCCTATCTTGAATCTTTGGCAATGTAACTGTGATGTGTCTTGCTGTGTTCCTTGTTGGGTCCAACTCGTTTGGAACTCTCTGTGCTTCCTGGGCTTGTATGTCTATTTCCTTTATCCGATTGGGGGAGTTCTCCTTCATTATTTTTTCAAATAAGTTTTCAACTTCTGCTCTTGTTCTTTTCCTTCTGGCACCCCTATGATTCAGATGTTGGAATGTTTAAAGTTGTCCCAAAGGTTCCTAAGCCTCTCCTCATTTGTTTGAATTCTTGTTTCTTCATTCTGTTCTGGTCGGATGTTTATTTCTTCCTTTTGTTCCAAATTGTTAATTTGAGTCCCAGTTCTCCTCCCTGCACTGTTGGTTCTTTGTATGTTTTTCTTTATTTCACTTTGTATAGCCTTCACTTCTTTATTTTGCATGCATACTCAACCATTTCTATGAGTGTCCTGATTCTCAGTGTTTTGAAGTCTGCATCTGATAAGTTGTCTATCTCCTGGTTGCTTAGCTCTCTTTCTGGAGTTTTGATTTGTTCTTTCACTTGGGCCATATTTCTTTGTCTCTGCACATCTGTTATGTTATAAGGGGTGGAGCCTTAGGTATCCCTGTGGTGGGGCAATCCATATTGCTGCATTGCGGTACTGTATCTGGGAGAGAGATCAGAGAGGGAACAATGCCACTTGTGTGGCTCTTGCCCTGCTTTCAGTGACTTCTCCCACTTCCCACAAGCGAATTGCACCCTTTCAGATGCTGCCCTGCTGCTGATTGTCAGGTGGATGGGCCTACGTATGTTCTGTGACCCAGTGGACTAAACCTTCAATGGACTATCCTGTGAGACTGGCAGTTTTTCTTGCACCACAACCCCCACAAAATTTTTTGGAGGTTTTGATGCTTTATTTCCTGATGCTGGAACTCTGGGTTGCATAGTCTATCTAGCTACCCAGTTGTTCTTCCCAGTTTATTCACAGGCAAATATGGTACCACTCTGAATGCCAGCTGCTGCCTTGCTCTACATCCTGTCTGCCCCTGGCTGCCCTTCTCCACCCTCTTACCAGTCTGGTTGAATGTGTCTTCTTCAACTCCTTGGTTGTCAGACTTTCATACAATTAGGTTTTCTGGAAGTTCTGGCTGTTTTTTGTTTTTAAATTTGTTGTTATCCTTCTTTTGGTTGTGCAAGGAAACCAAGCGTATTACCTACACCTCCATCTTAGCCAGAACTGTAAAAACTCTTTTTTTCTCCTTTTGTTAAATTTATCAGAGGTTTGACTTTTAGGTTTTTAAGGAACTGGATTATAGTTTTAACTATTAATAACATTTGGCTTACCTAATATATATTTTTTGGCTTATTATTTTTAGTGGTTTTGTTCCTTTCTTTAGGTTCTTAGTTTTTTTTCTTTCTCTAGTTATTATTTAAATATTATATTGATTTTTAAATTTCTTGTCTTTTTTGTTTTGTTACATTGTGATTAAAGGTTGTAGTCTGTACAATTCTTTTTTTCCCCTTTTCTATTAAATATTGAGATTTATTTTGTGACCTGTGGGATTTAGAGAACTCTCCACACAAATTGTTAGTATATCAGGAGGATTTGTGTATATATGGAGTATCTATATTTACTTACTCTTTTTTGCTATTATATAAGATGGTGAAAGTGAAAATATTTTTCTTTTCTATATTTTTCGAACAGCAGATGGTATTCCTATTGACAGTAGTGATAGTGAAATGGAAGATAGAACGACTGCTAATTTGGCATCTTTGAAACTTGATGAGTGGCTGAGTTTCAAACTAGAGCCTGAGGTAAGTTGCTTTCTAGTTGTGTGATAAATTTCCTTCAGTTAATATGAATTGATAAACAATGTAATAAAAATTACATATTTAATATTGGCTCTTAGTATTAGAGAATACAGCTTATTCAGTTGTATCAGGGTTTATTCCAGCAGAGAATTTGAAAAACCTAGGTGTCAGTCAGCATTTATGCATGGTAATATTTGAGCATTTCTGTGTGTATAAGAAAATATTGGGTATCGGATATACCAGAACTCTCTTTATTTTGTACAGTTGTTTCTAAGAGAAAGACATGAGTTATTTTCTCTATTCACATATATCTGAATTGGGAATGAGGAATGTTTCTTTTCAAATTAAAAACTTTTCTCGATTTTCTTTGTTTTGGCGCAGCTGATCGGTTGTAAGAGGGCGGGGCCTTAGGTATTCACCTGGGCACCCCTCCTTGCTGCGCTGCGGTGCTCCTTGTGGGGGAGGGGCCAGAGGGAACAACTCAGCTGGCTTGCTTGGCTCTAGCCTACTTTCCAACAAACTCTTGTGTGAGATTGGAAGTTTATCCCACCATGGCAACCGCTGCTGTAGTCCACAGTCCGCTCTGCGTCTCAGTTTCCCATTCAGCCAGCCCTGCCTGCATGCTCCGCCGCCTTGTCGAGTTCTCTCAGTCAGTGCCTGCTTCGCAGTGCAGTCTGGTCCATTGCCTTGCCTTGGGTTCTCTCTATCTGGCCTGTCTTACCCATCTGGTTGGCCTTGTTGACTGTTTATTTAATTCCTTGGGTGTCAGAGTTCCATGCTCTTTGATTTTCTGACACTTTTGGTGGTTTATTATTAATTTTAGATTGGTTGTTATCCTCCTTTTGGTTGTGCGAGGAAGTGAAGGGTTTCTACCTATGCCTCCATCTTGACTGGATCTCCCATTACACGTTTTTTGGCTGTATTGTCTATACCTTTTTTTTTGTAATTCTCTCTTTCCCATTTTTCCTCTTTGTCCTGCCCCAATTTCTTTGTCACCAGTTAGTGTGGCAATCTTTTCTGACTATTTTTTTTCCCCTGGAGAGGTCATTCCTTCTTAGTTTTTTTTCCACTGGCTCTTCTGTATGTGTTTCTGTCTTAAATGTTAAATTTCTCCAGTACCCTGTGCTCTTCTCACTATCTCTGCACAGTCTCTAGGGACTTTACCTCTGCATGTAGATTTATTAACCATTTATGTGCATTGATGGCTGCCAAGTCTATACCCAGTGTAGGTCTTTTTCTGGGCCTATGAATCCAGCTGCTTTCTGGACATCATTACTTGGATGTTCCAGAGGCACTAAAATAAAAGATGAATGGAACTGAATGAATTTTTCTTTATCTGTTGTTTTTCCATTTTACTCACACTCAACCACACATTGAATATTGTGTCTCTGATTAAACTGTTTCATTTGATTTTGTGCCTCAAATATGGCAAATAAATTTTATTTTGTTTGTGCTACAAGAAGGATGAAATAAGTAGTAAATTATGTGAAATGTAAAACTTGTTATTTGGTAACATTTGTAGACCTTAACTAATAAACAAATAGGTGTCTTGCTAGGATCTATTTGAACTGATGAAACTATTTTATTATAGGCTGCCAGTTTATTGCTGCAGCTCAGACAGAAGTGGCACAGCTTATTTTTACGCCGAATGAGAGCTCCATCTAAACCTTGGTCTCAAGTTGATGAAGCTACCATCAGAGCAATTATAGCTGTTTTAAGCACTGAAGAACAGTCTGCAGGTTTACAGCAACCATCTGGGATTGGCCAAAGGCCAAGGCCTATGTCTTCAGAAGAACTTCCTTTGGCATCATCTTGGAGGTCAAATAATAGTCGGAAAAGTTCAGCAGATACTGAATTTTCTGATGAGTCTGCTACTGCAGAAAGGTAAATTTATAATATATTATTGAAATGGAGGCTTTTTTCCAGAAAAATGACTTATCATTGAATCATGTGCTTTTATTATTTAGAAATTACATTCTTATAATGTAAGATACACAAAAAGGTCATGATAAAGTGGGAAGAGATTCTTCCTTTTAAAACGTAATTCTTTTTTTTCTTTATTGTTGACCCTCAAACATAATTCCTTTAAGTATTAAGATAGTATGAAGGATTTTTTAAGCTACTGCTTTCTATGAGTTTTTTAATGAGGAATTTTCTTGTCAGGAAAAACACTAAGTGTTTAATTTCAAGATTCATAACTTTAGGGTCTGTTAAAAAGATAGCAACATTTTAAAATTATACATTTTAGTTAATACTATATGTCAGGTGGGGTCTTTCCTAGATAAGAAGTGTTGGCTATGGCCATTTAAAAGAACAACCTCCCCACAAGTATTACTTAGATATCAATATTGCTGACTAATATTCCTATAGGAAAATCAGTCATTCATTCATTCAGTTAATAACACACTGAGTGCCTTTTGGTATTGGTTTGAGGGCTATAGCAGTGTACAGAACAGACAGAATCTCTTCCTTCAGAGAGGCTATATTTTATTGAAGAGAGGTATGTAATAAGTTAATAAATTTATTGGACAAAATATGTTTCAGTTTAGCCAAATTCTTTTAATACTGGCATTTAGTAATTAGATGTGATGTTTTTATTTATTATATAATTTTCAACAATAAGAAAGCTCTTATCAAAAAATATATTATGATATAATAGTGGTTAGATAAATCATTGGCCATGATTCAGAAATATTTCTTGTAAACACATTTATTAAGATCAAATATACATTTCTTTATATCAGTTAGAAAAAATTTTTACCTTATTGATAACAAAGACATGTTGCCCGTGATGTAGTTTTGGCAATATTGGCGGAAAGTCTCTGTAGTAAGAATATGATTTCACTGGTAAAAAAATGAAAATAGAAGCAATGGAAATAAAAGATGTGATGCTTACTGTTTTTCAAGGATCAGAGAGGGATTTTAATACCTTCTTTTTTTAAGTCATATTTTTCATATTTCATTTAAACATAAAGGCTTCTGTTTGTTCACACTTCAATGAAATTGAATTGGTTTCCAAGTTCTTCGGATACTACATTTTAGGAAAATTCAGCCAGTTACCCAGAAAATCAAATAATGCATGTGCCTGAACCTTTCCGATATAGACCCTCTTGAGCAAAAGGAGTATAGTATTGTAAAAAGCACATTTTATACTTACACAGCCCCCACTTTCTGAAAACATTGTTGTAAAATTTTACTTGAAGAATGACTATGTAGAATGTGCAAATATATTTCCATAGAATTTATGCTGTCTAGTTATTCCTATACCTGTCTATAAAAAACCTGTTAGAATCATACAGATGGGGTGTGTGTGTGTGTATGTGTGTGTGTGTATGGATACATATATATGTGTGTGTGCCTATATTCACATACAAATATGTACAAACAGACTTTTTGGGGAAAAAAGCTTCCTTTCCTTTATGAAGTAGTATACTCATTTGATAAAATTTGGAAATAACAGGAGAATAGAATTGTAAGTGTAATGTTAGTTATATTTTAGAAACTGATCATCTTATAAATCAGTTTTTTCACTTGTGATACCAGGATTAAGCATTTTCATTTTCTTACAAGTTACAGCCTGACATTTTTCACTCTCTTACCTGTTGAACAACGGGATATAGGATTTTATGTACTTTCAGACTTTTAGAGATATTAATAGATGATGTCTAGAGTTGATGTATCTTGGTGAGGAATAGAATAGGTATTTATATTCACTCTAGGAAGGAAAGATGTAGACTAGATAATTTTTAAAAAATAAATCATACTTTGAATTGAAAATATTTAAAAATAGTTCAAGAAACTATTAAAATAATAGAAATTGCCTATATTCCATTCTAAAGTCAAATCAATGTTTTTTTCCCTTGTCATTTTCAACTAATAGTTTGATGGCAAAAGACAAGCATATCTTGACTGTAAAAAAAAGAGATATAAGTGAGTTCCGTGTTAGAACTCCTTGTTTCTCTTAAACAACAACTTAGGAAGGGTTTATGGAATACTTTATTTCTACGAATGAAATTTTGGGGAGAAGCTAAATAGGAGAGAAAAAAAACTAGAATAGAACTCATAGTAAAGATCAATTTGAAAACCACAAAAGTAGATATTTAGTTTTATTGAAAACAGTTTTATTTTGATAAAGTTTTTACCATCATTAAGTTCTGTCTTTGAATTTTCAGGTCAGTTAGGTACCAGGGTAAGAATAATGGAATTTCAGAGGTTGTAACTAGATAATTTATTGAACTTCAATTCCTGAGAGGAAAAAAACCCTGAAAAGTTATTTTTTATGCTTCTTATCGAGTTGTTAATGAATTATATACCTGTTTATTATATTTTTGTTAATATCTTTAAGTTTTAACTATTTTATTTCATTTGTGAAAGAAACAATCCTTGATCTAAGATGTATTATTGAATTGGAACAAATTATGGGCATAAGCTGTTTCAACTTGTGTTGAAGGCAGGGCTTGCAAGACTGTATGGGTGCTTATGAATTATTGAACACATCCTTTTTGTTTTAAATGTGTTACAAATATTGTTAAATACAGCAAAGTAAATGTCATGTCATGATGAACTCCATATCCCAGATTCAGCAGTTAGCAAGATGTTCACCTACTTGTTGTATGTACCCAAATACTTATCTCTTTTGCTTTTTTTTGTTTACATATTTCAAAATAGATACCATATTTTTCCGTGTATAATGTGCATTTTTTTGCCTAAATTTTTTAGGAAAACATAAGGTTACACATTATACATGAGTATAATGATTATATACCATGGGCATAATAATGGAATGCTGTGTATAATGTGCACGTAAGTATGGATGTGCATTATACATGGCAAAATATGGTACCACACTTACTGTCATAATGCCTTTCCATATTTAAATCTACATCTCTTAAAACTATAGGCAATTTTTCTACATAATCAGAATCCAATTATCAACCCATTAAAAAGATTGTTTCCCCAATTCTCTACAAATTTATTTCAATTAGCATCCAGGGAGAACTTATGCATTGTATTAGGGTGCTGTATTTCTTGAGTCTCTTGTGATCTAGAGCAATTCTCCTGTTGACTGTTTTGGAAAAGCTAGGTCAATAGTACCGTGAGATGGACAGCAGGTCCTTGAATAAATCATTTCATTAAAGTGTTTCATTATAATGTTGATGAGATACTATAGTTAACTCAACTCTTGTTTATATCAATTAACCTATGATAAAATTGGTTTCATCATACATCATGTTGCTTAAAGTCACAGAACCTGTTGACAATGCTGAATACTTACTGTACCACATTTTAGATTTGTCTCTTTATTGCTTCCTGGCATTATTTATTCCTACACCTTAAGTATTTTATGTAAATTGGTAGTTTGTCCTTTAGTACTTGATTAGATCCAGTGTTAGGGTGACAGTGTTTTACAGGAGGTGCTATGAACTTATATTGCATGACTTCAGGAAGTACATATATTTTTTAAAATGTCTGGTTGTTCCACAAAGGCATATACTTTTTAAAAAAGATTTTATTTATTTATTTTTAGAGAGAGGGTAAGGGAAAGAGAAAGAGAGGGAGAGAAACATCAATGTGTGGCTGCTTCTCGAGCGTCTCCCCCTAGGGACCTGGCCTTTAACCCAGGCGTGCGCCCAGACTGGGAATTGAAATGGCAAGCCTTTGGTTCACAGGCCGGTGCTCAATCCACTGAGCCACAACAGCCAGGGCAAGACATACACTTTTTAAGCTCAGCTAAATTAAGAGACTTGCCCAGGATCACATACCTAGTTAGTTGTAAATTTAGTACTGTCCTAGAAATCTTCTATCCTGACTCTAATCCAGTATTATTTCCACTTTACCATACTATAATTTTCAGTATGCTTTTAAAATCTATTTTACTTGTCCCTAAGATGTTCTATGAAGGTGGAAGGGAAGTGGGATGGGTGATACTCCAGTAAGGGGCATTGGCTTAGATGTAGTTAAATAATTTTGTAATGTTAAACAACATTAAATATCAAAATAAAATATAATTGTTAAAGACCTCTCCTATACCATCATAAAAGAGGTTAGGAATTTTGTAAGAGAAATAATACTTGAGTAATTGTTAATACTAAGTTAAAGACTTTTGAAGATTGTTTATAAATCATTTTTGCCTGTTGTTTTTATAAGTGTACCTAGTAGTCCAACTGTTTCTTAGCTTCCAAATGTAATAGAAAAATGAAATTCCCTTTTTAAATAATGTTCTATCAATTATAGTGTCCTTGAAACTTTGGTTTGAAATGGCATCTGATTTGTGTTATGAGCTTATATATAACTTACACATAATGGGCCTTTGCTTCCTCCTTCTCACTTAAGAGTATTGATGAAATCTCCATCTCCAGCATTACACCCACCTCAGAAGTACAAAGATAGAGGAATTTTACATCCTAAACGAAGCACTGATGACCGGTCAGATCAGTCTTCTGTAAAGTCTGCAGAAGATTACCCAAGTCCATGTGCTAGTCCTTCTCCTCCATCCTCAGGAAAGGTAGAGTATCTAAAAGTCCATGTAGCAAGGAATGGATTTCTAGCATATCTAATATTACATCTTTAAACAAAATTATAAATCAATTATTTCAGTTACTAATTGTGGTCTTTGTTCTAGATATACATTGAAGCTGGTAAACTTGAGACACCTTGAGTAAATTTTTTAGTTTTTCTTGCTTGCCAAATTTTTCTAGTTATTACTATCTTGGTGTATTTTAAATGAACAAATCATTCACTGATGTCATGTAGCTAGGCAGTTCATTATTTCCTTTTTATATCTTTAGACCTTTTTTTGTTAAAACAACAAGAAGAAAATGTTAATTTGGGTTTATTATTTCAGAATTGAAAATAATGATTCTACCAATAGTTAATTGATTTTATCAATTCAATTGATATACTATAAAACAAGACAGTATGAGGCTAGGAAGATAGAAATAGGAAATTGAGAATTATATATCTTTTCAAAAACTTGTGATATGAATGATTTCAGATGTTTGCAATATATTTACTATTACTTTCCTGCGTTGTTAGTACCCGAGTGGGTATTTGATTAGGGTTATTTAGCTCTATGTTGTGCTCTGGTGAAAACATCTGCTGAAACACTTGTTAAGTAAGAGGAAAAGAAATGTTTTTGCAGATTTAAATTCTTAGGTTTTAGGGTTTTTATATTTTTACATATCTTTATTAAGGTATAATTCACACACAATAAAATTTGCCAATTTGAATTATACAATTTTATGAATTTTGAAGAATGTATACAATCATGTAACCACACCACAGTCATATACAGAGCATTCCTGTCATTCCTGGCTCCTGGAAGCCACAGACCTGCCCTCTGTCCCTAGACTTTTGCCTTTTTTGGAATTTTCTGTAAATGGAATCACATATGTTGCTTTTTGTGACTGGCTTATTTTACTTTTGAAATTCATCCATATTTTTTAATGTATTTATTTAATCTATGAGAATTCTATTTGCTCCACAGTTTTGACAATCCTTGATATTATTAGTCTTTTTAGTTTTAGCCATTCTAGCAGGTACACATGTAGTGATATCATACTGTAGTCTTAATTTGCATTTCCCCAGTGACTAATGATGTTAAGCATCTTTTCATGTTCTTATTTGTCATTCCTGCATCTTTGTTGGTAAAGTATCTCTTCAAATTTTTGCTGAACTTCTTTTGGGTTGTTCATCTTTTTTTACTTAGTAGAAAGAGGTTTGTAAAAAAAATATTGTAAATATGTCTTAATTATATATGTTCTGCAACTTTTTTCTAACAGTCTGCTTGCATTTTTATTTTAAGTGTCTTTTGAAGAGACAGTGTTTTTAAATTTGATGATTCCCATTTAATCTATTTTTTCTATTATGGTTCACTGGTCATGGTGTATTATCCTTTCACAACATAGCTGGCTTTAATTTTGTTGTTCAATCAAAAAATTAAATGAGGGATATTATGTAGTTCTCTTTTCTTGTGTTATCTTTCTGTGGTTTTAGTGTCAGGGTAGTGCTAGCCTTATAAGATTAGTTGGGAAATACACTTCCCATTTCAATAATTTGGAAAAAATGTATAGAATTGGCATTATTTCTACTTTAAATATTTGGTAGAATTCTCTAGTGAAGCCATTTTTAGCTTTCCCTGGTGTAACTCGGTCAGTATTATGCCACTTCCCGTAGAGTTTGAGAGCCCTGCAACAGTGTGCTTTTATTTTACCCTTCAGTCCTTTGTGTTATTGGTTTCATACATTTTATTTTTACATATATAAATGCCACAATGTATTATTTTTTTTACTGACATAGCCAGTTACCTTTTACCAAAATTCAGAACAATGTCTTTTATATTTACTAAATATTCACTGTTTTCTGTGCTCTGTATTCTTTTGTGTTGATATGAATTTCTATCTCAGATCATATACTTCTGCCTAAAATCCTTTGTATAACATTTCTTCTAGTACAGATCTGTTGGAAATGAATTCTTCAAGCTTTCATCGGGAAGGTCTTTTTCACTTTTATTTTTACAAGATATTTTTATTGTGTATATAATTTTATTACAATTGTGTACATAGATTGACAGTGGGTTTGTTTTTTTTTTTTTTTTCATCACTACAAAGATATCACTCCATTATCTCCTGGTTCGTATAGTTTCTGATGGGAAGTTTACCATCATTGTTATCTTTGTTTCTCTGTATATAATGTATCTTTTTTCCCTCTATCTGTTTTTAAGATGTTCTTTTCCACTTGTTTTTAGTAGTTCGATTTTGACATGACTTTGTCTGGTTCTCTTTCTGTTTCTTTTTCAATCTGTGTATTTATAGTTTCCATTAATTTTGGAAAATTTAAGCCATTATTTCTTCATGTATTTTTTTATTTCCCCTCTCCCTTCTCTTTTCTGGGATCCTGGATACACAAATCTAAGACCAGTTCATAGTGTTCCACAGTCACATTGATGGTCTTTTTATTTATTTTTTAGACATTTTCATCTCTTTGCTTCATTTGAGATAGTTTCTATTGCTGTATCTTTAAGTTAGCTCACTGGTTAGCTCAGTGTCTGATCTATTGTACTGTGCATTTTTCTAGTGTATTTTAACTTCAAATTCTATAATTTCATCTCTAAAGCACCTTCTGGGTTTTTAAAAAATACCTTTAACTTCTCTCACCATGTTTATGTTTCCTGTATCTTCTTGAACATAGTGAATATATTTATAATAACTGCTTTAACATTCTTGTCTCCTAAGTACATCATTTCTGAGTCTGTTCCTATTGATTAATTTTTCCTGGTTATGGATCATATGCTCCTATTTCTTTACATTCCTTCTAATTTTGTTTGGCTCCTAGATTTTAATTGTATTCCTTTAAATAGTATGAGCGATCCTTCTGGTACACAGTTAAGTTAGTGGCAATCAATTTAAGCCTGTCAAGATTTTCTCTTAGGTAGTGTTAGGGTGGATCATGAGCAATTTTTATCTGGTACTAATTTAGTTCCAATACTAAGGTGTGATTTTCTGTGGGCTAATGCCCTATGTATTACAAATTCTTTCCATTCTGGCTGGGGATAACATGAAATTTTCCCAACCATGTGTGAGTACTGGAATTACTTGGTTTCACTGCTTTCCTTAGGGTCTTTTCTTGGCCTCAGGTCATTTTTTCTCACCCAAATACAGGTCAGTAGTTAGCCAAAAACCTCGAGGTACCCCTCTGCAGTTCCCCAGAAGCTCTGTTTCTATGCAGCTTCCTTCTACCCAGTTCACTGCCGTGCAGATTCTAGCTGCCTTGGACTATTTCTGCAGTTCAGCAAGACCACTGGTTCTGTTTGTTTCTTTCACTTGCATTGTTACCTGGAAACTGTATCCAGGCAATAAGCTGGAGCAATTTTTGTTTTTTGTTTTTTCTTCAGACTTTGAAGTTTATTAAAATATTTTCTGAAAGTACATTTAGAGTATAAATCAAAATTGGTGACCCAAGATCCTTTTTTGATAAGGGATTTTGAGTGCTCCAAACGAAGTACTTGGTTTTGGCTCTTTAACCTCATTTTGATTTAGCTTTATGTAGGTTTTCAGGAATGATTGAACTACTGCATTTATTGATTATTTAGTAAAATATTTTGGTTTATATGTTCATGAGGATGTTATTTAATTCAGCCTATTGATTTCAAAAGGTCAAAGTACCTTTTAAGAACTTATGTACTCTTTTTATAGGGATCAAAATCACCTTCACCAAGACCAAACATGCCTATTCGATACTTCATAATGAAGAGTAGCAATTTGAGAAACCTTGAAATTTCTCAACAGAAGGGTATTTGGTCTACAACCCCCAGTAATGAACGGAAGCTAAATCGAGCTTTTTGGGAAAGCAGCATGGTTTACTTGGTATTTTCTGTTCAAGGATCTGGTCATTTCCAGGTGAGCCATCCTGAAACAGTTAGGGTTCTTCTGGATGTAGGTTAAAGCACAGAAACAGAAACAAAAACAAAAACAAACAAAAAACCTGGCTTTTTATTGCCTTGGAACACAAGTATTCATTCTGCTTGTCTGAGAATGAGGAATGTATTGCACCTCTTCAAAGAAATGACAAATAGAGATCCCTTTGTTTTTTGCCTTATCTTACTAGAGCCTCTCCAGATAAATAATTTCTGCTTCTGAAGACAACTGTGTATTTCCCATTTCTCAGGTAGATTAAAAGTAATGAGAAGTTTGACTTTTTTGGTAAAAACATTTATTTAAATAGGCCAAGAAAGTTAGTATTGACAATCAAGAAACTGAATGTGTGTCTTAACTCATCTTGACTTGATGTATATCTGAATTTACAAAATAATGAATTTATTATTCAATATTATAATTTTGGAAGTAAAAACTTAGAGGTTAGATTGTATCCATTTATCATGAAATAAATGTGTTAGAACTATTGATACATTATTTAGAAAATACCTGTCATAATGAAATTACATTAGCAGAATGAAATTGATCTTTCCTATAAAATTTGCTAATAAATCTTTTTATAAAGAACACTTAGTAAGTAGCTTATTTTTTGTTTTTGTTAGCTATATGTTATTTTTATATTATATTTTTACCTTAAAATAAAAAATAAAAACTCAGAGCTTTCTCAGATAAATTGAATTTGGACATTTTAATATCATCCTCACTTTCACCCTTCTCCCTCATTTTACCTCCAGGGATTTTCTAGGATGTCTTCTGAGATAGGAAGGGAGAAGAGCCAGGATTGGGGCTCCGCTGGGCTAGGAGGAGTGTTCAAGGTGGAGTGGATACGAAAAGAAAGTCTTCCCTTCCAGTTTGCACACCATTTACTCAATCCTTGGAATGACAACAAGAAAGTCCAGATAAGCAGAGATGGGCAGGTATCCATTGGCATTTTGTAGTTTCCTCCTACTTTTTATTTTGTTTTGCTATAATTCAGTGATTTGAGAAGGAAATGTAAGAATGTATATCATATTTTTCACATGCACATGGGAGATAGTGGTTCAGCTTTGTAAAGAGCTAGTAAAAGCCTATTTGCAGATGTCTCTGAGAGAGCCTATTGCTTTTTAAACATTTTGTATATTTGGCTTCTTTCATTGTGTATATAAAATTTTAAGTTTCTTTGTGGAGGTTCCTATTGACTTACTAAGGTATGATCAAAACCAAGTGTAATTCTGAAGTAATTTCACTAAAATCTAAGGATAACAGCAGTATCTTAGCTCCTTTATGGCTTTAGCTAATTACAAATTTAAAAAATAGCCTTTTTAAAAATTTTTGTGGCCTGTTTTATTTCTATTATGTTTTGCTTTGCCTTCATGATGTTGCTGACAATGCATTTAAAACTAGTTAGGGTGATGGGAATTAACATATATGGACTGTTTGTTGTGCCAGCTGCTTTATATGAGGTAATTTAACTTGATGCATTTAATGACTTATTAGCCCAATTTTATGTAGGATAAAATAGACTCAGAGAAATTAGTCTTGCCTAAGGTCACACAGCTAATAATTTATTTAAACCAGTGTGACTCATTTCTCATCACCATATGAAGAGTATTTGGATATTTTTTAAAGCACACCGTCACTGTGGCGAACTCCGGCCAGCAGAGTCCTCCTGTTGTGACTGAAGACAAGAATAAACGCACAGGAGATGGCAGTCCTGTGGAGAAAAAGGGGATGGCACGGCTACTCTCTCAAGGGGAGAGCGCCTCTGAGTGCCTCGGCTACTTTCTCAAGAGGAGAACGCACAGACCCTTGCCTAGACAGGCTTTTATTGTTTTTCTTGGGTTTTACATCAAAGAAGAATTTATTATCTATTACATAGAATATTATTGTCTACATTTTAGGTACATTCAAGGAAATGCAAAATAATATGCAGAAGGGAAAGGCAGTGAGCTGATTAGCTCTGTCCTTGGGAAAATTCACACAAGCTTTGGAAATTACCTTGAAGATAGATGATACACATTTATTGTTTTAGACCAGGGTTATGGAGTTTTAGGAAGAGCAAGCCGTAACAGTATGCATTTTCTAGGCCTGATTCCCATGGGAAAACTCGGTTTGAAGGTCTGGCTCCTGCCCACCACCTCGCTTCTGTAGGTTTTCCATACAGAGCTGAGTCACATTTGCCAGACTGAAACAAACTGGTACCCTACACATCACAAAAGGGCTATAAATGACATTCTTTTCAGTTGTATAAGAATATTTTTATTTTTATCCTAAATAGTGATTTTGAAATAAATATTTTTTTAAATTTTAAAAAGATTTTATTTATTTATTTTTAGAGAGGGGAAGGGAGAGAAAAATAGAGGGAGAGAAACATCAATGTGTGGTTTCCTCTCATGAGCCCCCTACTGGGGACCTGGCCCACAACCCAGACCTATGACTTGACTGGGAATGGAACCAGTGACCCTTTGGTTCTCAGGTTGGCACTCAGTCCACTGAGTCATACCAGCCAGGGCTGATTTTGAAATAAATCTTGTACCTAAAATAAGAATATTAGCCCTGGCTGGTGTGGCTCAGTGGATTGAATGCCACCCTGCAAGCCAAAAGGTTGCCAGTTTGATTCCCAGTCAGGGCACAGACCTGGGTTGCAAGCCAGGTCCCCAGTAGGGGGCATGTGAGAGGCAATTGAACATTGTTTCTTGCTCTCTCTCCCTCCCTTCCCCTCTCTAAAAATAAATAAATAAAATCTTTTTTAAAAAAGGAATGGTATATAGTCACCTAAGAGTTTCTTGGGGAGAGAAAACCCCAAAACATCTAATATGCTAGGTTTTACAGTAAACCTTCTGAAGTTTAAGCTGAGTGCTTTTGCTAAATATCCATTAGAAACAAAATTTGTTATTTCTAGCAGAACTCCGTGGAAATCTCTTACCAAGTTGTCACAAACAGTTTTGGTATTTGCAGGTTAATTAGAGTCTTAAAGTCAGGAAGTCAAGTTCATAAATCTTAAAGCAGAGAATTAGAGCAATGCATACTATGTAATTTAACATGTTCTGATAGAAAAATGAAACTTAAAGTGATTTTCTTATATTTTTGTCATTATAGGTATTGGTAGTTTAAAAATCAATCTAGTTCTTTTTATGCTTCTTCTGTTTTTTTTTTCATCTAGGAACTAGAACCTCAGATTGGGGAACAGCTGCTACAGTTATGGGAACGCCTTCCAACAGGAGAAAAAACCACAACTGATTGACACTCAGGTTGTACCATTTCTGACTTTGAGTACTGGCAGTATTTGTGATCATCAAGGATATCTTTCATCTTATTTATCTTTTCTTTTTTAGAAAACTCTTGCTAGAGCACTTAGTTACGGAAGAACATCATGCCTATTTACAACCACTCAATGCACTGACTTCCAAAAACTTAGATGGGACTGTGTATTATCAATGGGCTCTTCTGGTTTAGAGTATTGGTTTACAACCATCCTTTTCATATAAAAGAGAAAAGGATAATTTTAATTTTTATAGTGATCATAGGGCATGATTAATGTTTGTTAATTATATGTTTCTAATTGAGTAAAATAGTAGTTGTTTCATTACGTGACACAATAGCAATTATCTTTAATATATTTATTTTGAAATTGAATTATTTCATTTGTTTAAAACACTGAATTATAATTTTTATTGAGTTTTTTTTTTTAATGCAAAGTAAGTTGTTTACTTTTAAGAAAGGCCTGAATATACCAGTACATCTGAGCACCATTTTAGGAGAGCCAACTCTTAAGATTTATCATTAAAAAACAAGCAAACAACCAAATTAAAAAAGGTTTCTTTTTAAAATAGTGTGCTGATAAAGGACTACGTATGCTGCCATTTTAAACCTGAGATACAGTAAGGAAAAAAAGGAGGGATATTCTTTCTTTGCAGTTATGAAGTGTGGTAAGGTCTGAAGAAAGGCATCATTCCCCCGTTTGTGACCAGATTGGATTCAGTGCTTCGTTTTCTTCCTGGTTCTGCTCTTTTAACCCGATATGTACCATGCCCCTTTCTTCCTCCCGGGTTACAGCCTTCCCTCCTCTCTGATATGAGCACAGGACTGATGGCCTCTTTGTTTTGTGTAAGGAAACTTGATTTCGACAAGTCAAACATTTAAACAAGTTAAAAAGTGTTCGACAGCTAGTGCTAGTGGTTGCTGTATATCTTCAAAACTAAAGCCCAGAAGCATCATAATTCTAAATGCCATCTATTTGTTTTCCATTACTTTTTATCCTGCTTGTGTTTTTGGATATGGTTTCTCTTTTTTTTTTGCATTTATGGTTTAATAAGTGGGGGAGTGGTGGTAATTTTTTGTAAACTTGTGTCAGTGCCATCTATCTACTCCTTTGCCATTTCAGAATTATTTGGTTTGTAGTCTTTACCACCACTGTCTATAAAGTTTCCTAAGAAGTCTTTTTGAAGGGAAATAGAGGTACAAGTAAAAAAGAAAGAAATGCCTTGGTTACTGAGCTCTAAATAGAACAGGTTTAATAGCACTTCTCGTGATACATGTAGGTCATTGCTATGTAACAAAAACACATACACAAAAAAAACCCATGAAATTAAAGACAAGAAGAAAACTCCAAGTCATCTGCTTCTATATTTGAGAACAAAGAAGTAAAATTATATGTCAACATAAAACCTTGAGAACTCTTCTTCTTTCTCTGGGAAAGCACTGTGTGTTGGTGCATTAGTTTAGAATGACAGCTGTGATTTCTGCTTGTATTTGTAGTCATTTTGTTTTTAAAAATGTGTTTATTTCATACTTTGAGACATACCTAAAAGTTGAGCCTATGTGAAGTATGTTCCACTGTATGTATATTACAGTTCTTTTTCTACTAGAGCCACTTGTGTTTCTCTGATAATGTTTACATTTTAAGTATATATATCTAGCAGTTCATGGTGTTCTAAAGTTGAAAGTTGAGGAATTTTAAAACTTCTTGTAATTTCCTTCTGTTTTCTAATATTTATCCCTCTATGTAAATGATGAGTTTGTTGATATTTAAAATGAATATAATTTGAATGTAATTAAAATGCTGTTTTTGGAAAAGATGAATTTTAAATACACTTCTTAAATGAAATTCTATTAAATTATTTATATCTTGCTATTTCTGATACTATATAATAGGACTAAGGAAACAATGATCAGCAATATCCCTTGAGATACTCATGAACTTCAAGTACCTTGAAGGATATTAAATTAATATAGAAGGTGATGGTTTCATATTAATACCTCCTGCTCAAGAAAAAAACAGTCTTATTATGGGGGATGGAAAAATCTCAAGACACATAATATCAAATCTTTTGAATATTAAGAAACTATTCAGTGACCTACCCTCTGTTCTTAGGATACTTCATTATGGTAATTTGCTATTGTATTTACTGAACAACCCAGCCTCACTCTACTAATTACAGCAAAGACAGGCAGTGAGGAATGAATAAACTTAAATGAATGTTTCAAGAAAAGACAGGTTCTTCAAGAATTTGTCCTCAGAGACTCATTCTTTACCATTTAAAATCTTATATCCTAAAACAGAGAAAATCTTAAGGAGCAAGTGAAATGAGCTTCACCCTTGAGTCATCACCATGGAAAAATATTGCAACTGAACATGTAACTCCCAAGTGACTACACTTCCCAGTCTGAGTGAGCCTCCCATAGTAGGACCTTCACTGTGCTCCAGAACTCTCCACAATCCCACTCTACTCAAAGGACCACACAGTGTCGATATGCCCAAGGCCACTGGATGCTTCTTGGTATTTCAGCCAAGTGTGAAATTTCCACTTGGCAGTCTAATAAAATCTCACACTGCATATCCAGAATTAAACGACAGTTGTTTCCCCACAGCTTGCTCTACCAAACCTTTCTGTCCTTTTTTCTGTTGATGCCAGTTCCATTGTTTTGCTTGCTCAGGCCAGAAACTTGGAGTTATCCTTGGTGCCTTTCTTTTTCTCAGTCCAGTCCTTCAGAAAGTTGTCCTGGATCTACTTTGAAAATATTTCTAAACTTCAGCTGTTTCTTACCACAACTTTTAAAACAATTTTTTTTTAAGATTTTATTTATTTATTTTTAGACAGGGAAGGGAGAGGGAGAGAGAGAGAAACATCAATGTGCGGCTGCTGGGGTACATGGCCTGCAACCTAGGCATGTGCCCTGACTGGGAATCGAACCTGCGATGCCTGGTTCGCAGCCCGCACTCAATCCACTGAGCTACGCCAGCCAGGGCCTCTTACCACAACTTTTACAACCACTCTGAACTGAGCCACCATCATTCTCACCTGGGTTATCGAAACAGCTTCCTAAGATGTCTTCTTTCTTCTGTCTCTCTCTGCTGCCACCAATCTGTTTTCAACAGAAATTTTAAAACATTAAATGAGTTAATATTATTGTGTTGCTCAAAACCCCACAATGGCTTTCTATTTCACTCAGAAGCTGAAGTCTCTATAATGGCACAAATACCTTAGATGATCTGGTCCCCCATTCTGTCTCGGACGTTCTCTACTCATTCCATTTTTGCCACATTAACCTTTGCACTTTTCCTTGACTGCCACAGGCATGTCCCAGCCTCAGAGGCTCATTTTTAGCCATACACTCTGCCTGGAATGCTTTTCTCACAATATCTGTGTGACCAACTAGTTGTTACCATTTAGCATTAGGTTTACTGTGAAATTTTCTTTAAAATTTATTTGACTTTTAGGATTAACATAAATTAACTTTTTAAAAGATGTACAGCTCTGAATTTTAACACATGTACAGATTTATATCTTTTACCACATGAAGGAACACTTCCATCACTCTCCCCCAAATTCCTTCATGCTATCCCTTTGTAGTTATATCCCTCTCTTAACCCCTAATCCCTGACAGCCATTGATATGTTCTCTGACACTCTAGATTTCTCCTTCTGAGAATATCACATATATAGGATTATACAGTATGTAGCTCTTTGGGACTGACTTCTTTCACGCAGCATAATGCCTTTGAAATTTATTCAACTTGTTGTGTATATCAAAGTTCATTTCCAGACATCTGGTCAAGGTGGCAGAGTTAGGTAAACACTGTGCTTGCCTCTTTACAAAACTACATCAAAATTACAAATAAATTATAGAACAACCATCATTAAGAATCAGCAGAGGACTAGCCGAACATAAGTCTATAAGGATATAAGGAAGAAGCCATGTCGAGATTGGTAGGAGAAGCAGAGTCAAGGAACAGGCAGGCCCCACACCCATGGTATGGTGATTAGGAATTGTGAGGGATGTCTCAGCTGTGAAGGTCTTCCTTGAGCACTGGGCCCCAGTCCCACTCTGGGCTCCCTGGTCCAGGGCTCCATTGCCATGAGGAGGAGTCTCCATAACATCTGGCTGTGAAAACCAGTAGCGATTGCATCCAAGTGAGATGGAGGGCTTGTGGAAACCTAGGTGCTGCAGGTCTTAAAGAGCCCAAGCACAGACTTACTCACAGATTTGCTTGCTCTGGGCTCTAGCACAGGAGCAGCAGGTCAAAAAGGGCAAGGGACACATGGGGTGGAATTAAATTGACCAGCTTGAGGGTGAGGACTAGAAGAGCGGAGGTTAGGGCAGATTTCTCTGGGGATAGAAGTGCTGGCAGGTACCACTGTTTCTTTATTGAGCCCACTCAGCTGGCCTGGCATAGGCAGGCACCAAATCTGAGCTCTCCATTAACCTGCTAACTCCATTTGTAGCACTCAACATGGCATTTCACCCACCTTCTTCCAGCAGATTCTTTACACAAAGCAGCCAGCTTCAGTTCATGCTGTGAACTTTTCTAAATTCTCTCAAAGGCTCACAGACTTCAAACAAGTAGCACCTGGCCTAGGTGTACACTGTACTTCTTGTTGTACCCCAAACCTGGTATAAGCTCTGACTGGTCTCAACTTGCATTATAACTCCCATTAGATAACCCCAAGCCTGGCATAAGCAGTAGCCAGTCTTGGCTTGGAATGTTGCCTCAATTAAGGGGCCACAAACTTGGCAAAAGTGGCAGCTGGCCTCAGCTCCTACTGTAGTGCCTCCCAAGGGGTTCTAGCCTGACACTAGTGGAAACCAACCCCAGGTTATAGAAGAGGCTTACCCAAGCTCTTCCTGGCCCAGCACAAGTGGCAACCTACCACAGATCACTTTGTCGCTCTTACCAGACAGTGCCAAGCCAGGCACAAGCAGTGGCTGACTATGACCTGTGCCAGAGCCCCTCCCATGAGGCACCAGAACTAACATACCTGGTGGCTGGTTCAGACCATAGCAAAGTACTACCCAATCAGCTCCACAGGTGACAATCTCAAAGGGTGAACTTGGCTGCACTAGAGCTCTGCTAATGTGACTCTCAATGTATAGGGTCAGGCCCGGCAAAACAGTTCATCTGCCTCATCTGCTGTAGTCATTGCCAGCCCTCACAGCCAGTCAGCATGAGGGCCAATCCCACTACTGATGTGCCAACAGCAATCAAGGCTCAATAACAGGAGGGCACATACAACCCACAAAAAGGACACTCCTAGAGCATCCAGCTCAGGTGACCAAGAAGACTGCATCGTTGGGTCCTATAGGACACCTACTAATATAAAGCCACACTGCTAAGACCAGGAGACAAAGCAGATCTACCTAATACGTAGAAACAAATACACGGAGTCAGCCAAAGTTAGGAGATAAATGTGTCCCAAATGAAAGAACAGGACCAAGCTCCAGGAAAAGACCTAAATAAAATGGGGGCAAGCAATCCACCAGATGCAGAGTTCAAAACACTGGTTATAAGGCTGCTCAGTGAACTTAGGGAAGGAATAGATGGACCCAGTGGGAACTTCAGCAAAGAGAGGAATCACAAGAAAAGGAGATAGAAAACTAAAAGGTACCAATCAGAAATGAATACAACAATTGAAAAATACAGGGAATCAACAGTAGATTATAGGAATAAGGGGTCGAATCAGTGATTTGGAAGACCAGGTAGCAGAAAACACCCAGTTGGAAGAGCAAAAAAGAAAAAGAATCTAAAAAATTGAGAATAGTTCAAGGGACCTGTGATACAATATCAAGTGTACCAACATTCACATCATAGGGGTACCAGAAGGAGAAGAGAGAGGACAAGGGATTAAAACCTATTTGAAGTAATGACTGAAAACTTCCTTCTCTTAGTAAAGGAAATACATAAGTCTAGGAAGTACAGAGAGGGTCCCAAAGATGAACACAAACAGGCCACACAAGCACACATCATAATTAAAATACCAAAAGTTAAAGACAAGTAGAAAATCTTAAAAGCACCAAGAGAAAAACAGTTACATACAAAAGAACTTCCATTAGACTGTCAGCTGATTTCTCAATAAAAATAGACTGCTATAAACATAGGTTGGTGTATATGAAGCATATGATAACCACAAACCAAAAGTCTGTAAGAAATATACAAATAGAGAGGAATCCAAACGTAACACATTAACTTACAAGCAAGGGATTAAGAAGGAATGCAGAACTACAAAAACAAAACAATGAAATGACAACTACATAACTATCAAAATAACTTGAAATGAACTAAATGTTCCAATCAAAAGACAAGCTGTTTGGGTAAAAAAACAAACAAACACAAAACCCATGCATATGCTTCCTACAAGAGAACAACTTCAGATCAAAAACAGACACAGATGAAAGTGAATGGAAATGGAAAAAAAAAAGCTGGGGTAGCAATTCCTATACAACTTACACATTTTCTAGGATAAACCATATATTAGGCCACAAAACAATAAAGTTAAGATTGAAATCTATCAAGCATATCTCTGAGCACAATGGTATGAAACTAGAAATCACAAGAAGAAAATGTTAATGGAAAAAAATGGAATAAAAATTAAATTGAAAGAAAACTTAAAGACATAAACATATGGAGGCCAAATAACATGCTACTAAACAGTAACTGGGTTAACATTGAGATCAAGAAAGAAATCAAAAGATACCTTGAGACAAATGAAAATAAAAACACAATTACTCCAAATCTTTGGGACACAACCAAAGCAGTTTTAAGAAGGAAATTCACAGTGACACAGGCCTAACTTAAGAAACAAGGAAAATCTCAAACAATCTAACCTTACACCTAAAGAAACTACAAAAACAAAGCCCAAAGTAGAAGGAAATAATAAAAAATAGTGAAAGTAAACAAAATAATCTACCAAAAATGATACAAAAGATTGATAAAATTGAGGATACTTCCTTGAAAAGATAAGCAAAATTGATAACAGTCAGATTCGCAAGAAAAAAAAGAGAGGGCCCAAATAAATAAAATCATAAATGAAAAAGGACAAGTGACAACCGAAAGCACAGAAATAGAATTATGAGAAAATACTAAAAACAATTACATGCCAACAAAATGGACAACCTTGAAAAAGTAAGAAGCTTCTTAGAAACACACAGACTTCCATGACTGAATTAGGAAGAAAAAGAAAATCAGAACAGAACAATAACTACTAATAGAATCAAGTCAGTAATAAAAATAGTACAAAACTCCCAACAAACAAATGTCTTGAACTGGATGGCTTCACAGGTGAATTTTACCAAACATTCAAATAAGAATACCTATTCTACCCAAACTGTTCCAAAATATTGAAGAGAAGGCAAGGCTCCCAAATTCATTTTATAAGGCCAGTATTACCTGATATCAAAACCAGAAAAAGACACTACAATGAATGAATGAATGAATGAATTGAATGAGTGAGTGAATGAATAAATGAATAAAATCAACCCCTGGAAAATATAGCTGCAAAAATCCTCAACAAAACATTAGCAAACCAAATCCAGCAAATCATACACCATGATCAAATTGAGTCCATTCTGGGGATACAAGTTGATTCAATGTCTACAAATCAATTAACATGATACACCACATAAATGAAATGAAAAATATAAATCATATAATCATATTAATAGATGCAGAAAAAGCATTTGACAAAATCCAACATCCATTCATGAAAAAAAAACCCTCTAAGCAGAGTGGGGAAAGAGGAAACATAAGCATAATAAAGATCATCTATGACAAACCCAAGGCTAACATCATACTCAATAGGGAAAAGCTAATGGCTTTTATTTTAAGATCGGTAACAAAACAGGAGTATCTGCTTCAACACTTTTATTCAACATAGTATTGAGAGTCATAGCCACAGCAATCACAAGGAAAAAAAATCTAAATTGGAAAGAAGTAAAACCGTTATTTGCAGATGTCATGTACTACATAGAGAGAACTGCAAAGATTCCACCAAAAACTATTAGAACT